>JZKD02S2329611.1:661538-688654 GCA_000966675.3 Picea glauca
GTCGTTATTCTCATTAATATGACACGCTTGGCCTGTTTCTTTCTAGTTTGTGTCTGATGTTACATGAACTTGTCATTTATTGATAGATCTGTTTTCAAGCTAATGTCAATAGAGTGGGAAGTGGTCGTATCTTGTTTTGTCCACATACCTCAATGAGGAGAAAAGGATTGGAGCGCAACTCAGAGCGTGCAGGGACAAACGCTGATTAAAAGGTACTTCTGTTATCCTCCCTTCTCATGCATTAGTTTAGATAGTTTTGAAAGGAAGTCAGTGTCCACGTTAAGCATTTTTCTGTCTAGGGTTAAGGTCAAGCCTTAGAGGTGATCTACCTGTCTGCAGGGATATTTTCCTACAACAATCATACCTGCGTAGGTGGCATAATGAGGGTTATAAAAACTGCCCCCTGCTAGAGAATCTCCAAGCTGGGGGTTTCCCATAGCGTGAAACTGAATTCCTCTGGGTGGAACTCTAGAGGATAGAGGGGGATTTGTCATAACAAATTCATTTTTCGGAATCAACATGGAGGAGGAAGGGGGAAAGGATGAAATAAAGGAAGTGTCTCGTCTACCCAGTTGAGTACTCCACCCAGGAGCATTAAGACTAGGATTATACCTGGAAGAAAAAGGAGGTTGACCTCCAACTGTGGGATTCGTTTGGGAAATATGACCTCCACCAAGCAAGAGAGGGGCATGCAAAGGAGCCATGCCCCCAGGTCCAAAACTAGGATTTTCATTAGTCGCTCGAATAGAGGATGAAAGTTGCGACGTTATATTGGGAATACCAAAAGAAAAAGGATTAGAGACCGACGGTATTGACTGAGAATTGTATCCTGACGTACCAAAAAGACACCCGAAAGGGTTTGTTCCTATGGGTCGAGTAGAAACCACATGTTGGGCAGCAGTAGGAACAAGAATCTCTGTCACTCCAACCATCGTGGATGAAGGAGTCGAAGGGATCCCACTAATCACATAAGGTATAGGATTTGAGGGACTCCCTGTGTCGTTTAGATTTGAATCAATACTCATAGCTGGATAATCACAAGTCTGGGAGGTGGAGATATATGTACCACGTTTACTAACTTTACGCCTTTTAGAAGGTAACTTTGGTAAAGACTCAAGGTGCAGTGGTAACTTCAACAAACAACGAGACATGCAAGGAAGCTGATCTTGCTCCACGATGACTAAAGAATCAAGATACAAAATCAAATCCTAGGGCCAACTATCAATTAGAGAGCACACCAAAATTAAAAAAAGGGACAAATGCACACAAACAAGATATAATGGCTGAAAAGGGGCCTCCCTCACTAGAGTAGGTATGCCTCGCCTAAGAGGGGCCTGAGACACCCTTCACAATATTGGAGGTATTAACAACGTAGTAAATTATATCCCCCTGGAGAGGTAATCCTCCATAAAGGATGTGTGTTGTCCGACCCTTATTTGACTCAGGGTACCTACAAAATAACACTACAAGTAACCTATGTGGCTACCTATGTCAAGCAACTAGAGTCACCACAATATAACCAATGCGCATGTGAACAATCGTAATTCCGTTCCACTGTATGGGCAAGGTAACAAATCCTCAAATCTTGAAAGCACCACCTCTCACGGAGGTAAAGGTACTAACAAGACCCCCAAATATGAATAAAACCCCAAAAATATCTTTGACATAAAGAATGTATTAGAGGGCTATCTCTGCAACCAACTTCACGTGACCTCATGCTTAACTTCGGTGTGAGCGGAGCCTCCTGACGTCACTAATTTCATAATGGGTTTCACCACTCCCTGGTCAGACACATGTTTAGTTTAATAGCCTTCGAGAAGTTTACTCACAAAAAATCCTATTCGAAGGCCCTATGTACTATACTTGTTTGTGTATCCTGAAAAATAAAATCGTTTCTAATCAATTTTAGTTAATCAACGTTACTTTCAATGGCTTCTGCTTACTCAAGAGGTGTGGTGTTGAAACTAATGGTATTATGACTCAACATATAAAAGAAGCGAATATAAAAAACACTGCTAACTACTAATCTTGAATTATAAAGAAACAATATGCTTCTAAATGCAACTTTCAATGTAATTTCTACAATTTCAATGAAATACAATTTCTCCACATGTGTCAAAATCAATGCAAAGTAGTCAAAAGCGAAAATGCCATATTGCAAAATAAACAAATTTTTTTTTTTGTATTTTCGATATAAAGAAAATAAAATGCAAGGACTGAATAACAACATCACATACAAACCCTACTACAAGCAAAAAGAGACAAGCCAATCATGACACCAAGAAGCAAACACTTAGGCCAAGATGCAAGGACAACCAATGAAAAATATGATAAGAAAGAATACCACCCGAAAATTCAATAATAAAAGGGTTTCCTATCACTCTGTAACACTTAACATTTAGGACAAAGACCCAATAATACTCAACAACCAACCAAACTCACCCAACATACACCAAACTCAACCAACAAGACTAAAGAGCTGATGTACGTGACTATTTGAGCAAAAATTATGTATGTACATACTCTACAAAAGGACAACTCACGTATGTACACGTCTGTCAAGGGAAACACCGTGTATGTATAGTAAAACACTGACAGGGAAAGGGTTAAGCCAAGAAACTCAGATGCAAAGTAAAAATAGGCTGTCAAGCAATCATGCGACAAGGAAACTCCAGCTAACAAAGAGAAAATCAAGGAGAACACACTCCAAACCCCCAAAAAGAAGATCAATCCCTAGTGGAAAATCTCTCTATGGCATGGGGTAAACCACAATAGACATAATGACATGTAGAAGTAAAATCTAATCCAAGTGTGCTATATAAATGAAATGCTAACAAGACAAGGTGAAGAGCCTACCTTGTCTGGACGTTTGATGAAGACCACAGTTGAGCACGCAACTGAAAGCTTTATACCTACAACTTGTTCTCAACAACCAAGATATGCCTGCATATGGTGATATACAATGTTAGCATATAGATTAGCATAATCCATTAACATTCATGAGAAATATGCCCATGGAATAATAATTCAAATATTTGCAAGATATCAATTGGATGAGAAAAGAGTATTTCTATTAAAATAGTCAACAAAAGTATATATGTGACAAACTTTTGTACCGACACATATTGGAACCGAGAAACTAAGTCCCTCTAGCTGGGCCTCCACCACTTCAATCCTCCACCAAAGGAAAGATCATATAAAGGAGACAATGAGGTTCTCCATCAAAAAGAAGGAAGAGGTTGAGGGCTGAACAATGAGTTCAAACTTTCAAGGATAAAGGGATGTAGACTCAATATGAAGTGAAATTTCTCCAGAGTGTCTTTTCTCTCAAAGTTGATTTCTCTCTCCTCCAAGGCTTAGATATGGCTCAATTTATAGCGTTCAAATCGAACTGAAGGACCGAGTTAGAGCGTTTCAAGTATATGGAAGGTCAATGACCATGGATCTCATGATATGGCATGGAAGCCCGACATAATTTTTAATTTTGAGTACCAAACCCGATGTACGCGGGATGTAGTGGAGAAAACTGCACATACTCTTGTTGTCTAACTGATAGGGTGCGTATATGTGGAAAACTATTCTTTTTTATCTTGGAAGTTACAAAAGTGGACTTCAAGTCTGCATAGGGAAATGGAAAGGCCATCCAAGCAAGTTGCATGGGGTGAGGGAAAATTTGCTGTAACAAGGAGTTGGTTTTAATATTTAGGGATCCAATCTCAAGTGTCCCATATATTTAAATCATTTTGGTCTCTCAGATAAAAGACATTTAGGTTAAGTCATTGTGTTTATCAAAATTAATCATTAAATTTTTTATGAATTTCGTAGATAACAAAATAATAAAGTTTAACTATTGAATTTGTTTAAAGTTGAAATTGTATTAAATTAGACAATTAAATTCTTTTAAATGTGGCTTATTTATTTTAAATTATGATTAAAATCATATTAAGACTTATATATCTCCTCAACTTAATGCATACTTTTATATCCTTGACTTACATATCTTCTCAACTTAATGCATAATTTTATATCCTTGTTTTGCATTGACAAATTTTGTTTTTTAATTTTTTTTCTCTAAACTTGATGGTGGTAAAAAATACAAACATGACCACAAATTAGGTAACTTAGCACTTATGTTATGGAATATCCAAGTGAATCAATCCGTGACTAAGGGCTAAGCCCCCCATGAATGAGGGACCATGCAAAGAAAGTTGTTGTGGGATCTATCATTGAGTTTTAGACATTGTGATCAAATCCATAAAAGACAAGTATTTTGTTGATACTTGAGCCTTTAGAGATTTATAAATCAACCATTTAAAATAGGTTTGCTAAATATCCATTTGCTGCCATCAACATGCTTATATTTCTTGAAATATTTGGCATTTTTATATTTTGAATCTTTTCACCCAGATTTAGGATCTTGAAGGTCCAACTTAACAAAAAGAGTATTGGGATAATGTCCTTAATATGATCAACAATCAAGTTGTTTAGTTTCATTGGTTAAAACTTGAATTTGAACTCATCCCAAGTTGCTTAATCTCAAATCCAATGATTGAAAATATCACTAACAATATTGATTCCTATTTTAAAATTAAATATCAATTCTAAGAACCAAGCAATGCCCACCAAAATTTTTCCATCATGAAGTAGAACATGGGACCAGAAAAAAAACTCATACATTAAAATACAAACTAGATGTTGTTGAGATTCACAACAATACCAAGAGGGGGGTGAATCAATATTGTATCAATTTTCTTTCCTTTCAATGATTTAAAGTTATTTTGAAATGATTACTTAATCACCAATGCATGTAGAAATTAAAAGAAAACACATAAAACATAGTACACCATGATTTTTATGTGGAAACCCAATGCGTGAGAAAATCACAGAACATATTTCTTTATGTTCTTCTACAAACACCAATTTACAATTTATAATTTTTCAGTTTGACAGGCACCCACTTGTCGTAGACAATGGGGACTCCATTCCTCTCAAGCACCAACCTTTTACAAATGATGAGGAATCCAATCCTCTCAGGAACCAACCCATTACAAATTATGAGGACTCCAATCCTCTCAGGCATCAACCTGTTACAGATGATGAGGACACCAATCCTCAGTGAGCTTCAACTCACCCTAGCACCACCCTGCCACCATGAATTTAGTTTTCTCTAAAGAAAAATTATTTACACAACTATTGGTTGTGGGGCATGATTATCTTCTTGATTCAGAGGTCTTTGTTTTCAATCGTGTTTATACCCCATGAATACTTTACACCCCAGAAGAATGTACACTCATCCACGTGGGGGAGTGCATGGGGGGTTACCTCCACTGCGTGGTCCGGGGGAAAGCGGAACCCCATCGGGGGTGAAGCCCTGGAAGGAAAAATTACCTTTTAAATGTATATTGTAATTTCATTGTAAATCTAGACTGTTCATTATAAGGTCACAGATATGATGGTAGAAGTTATGTTAGGGTTTTTTTCCCTTCAAGGAAACCCTCTTTTATGAGGGAAATTTATTGCGGCTAGGTATTATGGAGAATATTGTATTTTGAGTGAGGAGAATATGAGATAAATAAGAGGAAGTTACATCGGGTGTGCTATAGGTTGTATCCCTTCATTTGCTGGATAATAATAAAGGAAGGACCTGACAATTTCTCTGGTGGATGTAGCCCACACTGGGTGAACCATGTATATCTGTGTCTCTATTGTATTGTGTATCTTCTGTGTTTTACTTCCGCATTTGTTTTATTTTATTGCTCCACGATCCTGTTTTTCTAACAATTGGTATTAGAGAGAAAGGTAACACACAAGAAAAGAGGGTTCCTAGTTCAAGTGGGAGCAATGGCGGAAGATGGAAAGTTTAGGGTCTAGAAATTTAACGACCAAAACTACTAGTTATGGAAGATGCATATGGAATATTATTTATATCAGAAGGATCTATTCCTACCATTGGGTGGAATAGAAAAGAATACGACGACCATGAAGGACAATGAAGGAGATGATAGACAAATTGGCTAAAATGTATGAAGAAACCTCAACATCCAATAAGGTATTTCTAATGAAGAGATTATTTAATATGAATATGTCAGAAGGCGATTTTGTTGCAGATCATTTAAATGAACTTAATACAATTACTAATCAACTAATTTCTGTAAAAGTGGACTTTGATGATGAGGTCAGACTCTTCTAATCTTGTGCTCATTGCCATAAATATGGAACAACTTGGTCATGGATGTAAGTAACTCTGTCTCTGGTTCAAACATCTTAAAATTTGATGATGTTGTTGGTGTTATCCTTAGCGAGGAAATGCAACGGAAAAACACAAGTGAGACATCAAGTAATGTGTTGAACATGGAGAACAAGGGAAGACAAAAAGATAGAGGAAAGGGCTCAGGAAACCATGGGAATTCTAGGAAGGGCAGATCCAACTCCAAATTGGAAAGATAGAGTGTTGGAATTGTGGGAAGAAAGGACATCTAAATAAATATTGAAGAGCTCCAAAGAAACAAAGAGATGGACAACATGAGAAAAATTAGGAAGCAAATGTAACAAGTGACGTGTTACAAGATTCTTTGATTCTTTCTATAGATAATATTTCTGAGTCTTGGGTAGTATATTCAGGGGCTTCATTTCATGCCACACCCCATAGGAAACATTTTCTAGATTATGTTCAAGGTGATTTTGGACAGGTTCATTTGGGTGATGATGCACCACACAAAATTGTTGAAATGGGAAAGGTAAAGATACAACAAAGGAATGGAAACCAATGGTTGTTGAAAGAGGTAAGACATGTTCCAGATCTAAGGAAAAATCTAATTTCAACAGAGTAGTTGGAAATTGAAGGTTGTATATCCATATTTACAGATAATATGTGGAAGGTCACCAAAGGATCATTGGTGATAACACAAGGAGAGAAGGTAGGTACATTGTATTTATGTACTAGAAAAACTGATTCTTCTATATCTTTAGCTTCTACATGAGTGGATATAGCACTGTGGCATCATAGGCTTGGACAAATGAGTGAGAAGGGGATTCAAATACTTCACAAAAGAAATTTGTTGCCAGATATTAAACACATTGATTTGGATTTCTGTGAGCATTGTGTATATGGAAAACATAAGAGAGTCAGATTTCTCAGAGTCAGAAAAGAAAAGAAGAGTGAAAGGTTAGAGATTGTGCATACATATGTATGGGGACCATCTCAGGTATCATCTCTTGGTGTCTCTCGTTCTTATGTTACTTTTATTGATGATGCAACTAGAAAAACTTGGGTTTATTGCATTCGACAAAAATATGATGTTTTTGATACTTCTAAGAAATGGAAAGCTTTGGTTGAGAATGAGATAGGAAAAAGGCTGAAGTGTCTCAGATCAGAAAATGGAGGTGAATATTGTAGCAATGAGTTTGATGACTACAGTTCATACCATGGTATTTGTAGAGATAAGACAGTTCCAGGAACACCACAAGAAAATGGTGTGTTAGAAAGGACGAACATGACAATCATGGAGCGTGCAAGGAGAATGAGATTGCATGCTGGTTTTCCCTTACAGTTCTAGGCAAATGCTGTAGATATTTCTGTTTACTTAATAAACATAGGACCTTCAAGCTCATTGGATGGTGGAATTCCAGAGGAGGCATGGACAGGTAAAAAGGTAAACTATTATTTTTTGAAGACTTTTGCTTGTGAAGCATTTTTCCATATTGATAAAGAAAATAGAACAAATCTTGAGGCAAAATCCAAGAAGTGCACCTTTATTGGATACAATGTTAATGATTTTGGTTATCGCTTATGGGATTATGAAAATAAAAAAAAAACATTAGGAGTAGAGATGTCATATTCAATGAGAAGGTCATGTACAAAGATCAATTGCAGGGAAAGATACAAGAAAAATAAAAACCATAATACATAGTGCTTGATGAGATTACTCAAAAAGAAACTCCAAATGTACTAGAAAATCAAAATGTACAACAACATGAGCAACATGTACCTCAAACTCCTGCAAGTATTGTTAGAAGATATACCAGGTTAAGTAGACCCCTTGAATGATACAGGTGAACCAGAATGTTATGAAAATAAGTGGGAGAAAGGAATGAAAGAGGAAATGGATTCCCTGGTAAATAACCGAACTTGGGATTTGGTTCAGTTTCCTGTAGAAAAAATGAGCATTACAGAATAAATGTGTTTACAAGTTGAAGGAAGAATATGGAGGCAAAAAGCAGTACAAGGCTAGACTTGTTGTAAAGGGGTTTGCACAAAAGAAAGGTATAGATTTTGATGAAATAATTTCTCCTATTTTTAAAGTGACTTCAATTAGGACTATTTTAAGTCTTGTGGCAGTATAAGATTTGCATCTTGAATAATTAGATGTAAAACCAACTTTTCTCCATGGGGATTTGGAGGAAGAGATTTATATGCAACAACCACAGGGGTATGAGGTCAAAGGTAAGGAGAATTTGGTATGCAGGTTGAAGAAGAGATTGTATGGCCTAAAGCAAGCTCCAAGGCAGTGGTATTTGAAGTTTGACAGGTTTATGACAAAATGAGGTTATAGTAGATGACATTATAATCACTGTGTTTATTTAAAAGGCTAGAAAATGGAATCTATATTATCTTGATATTGTATGTAGATGATGTGCTTGTTGCAGGGTCTAATATGCAAAATATAAATGTGCTCAAGAATAAATTAGCTAATTCATTTGCGATGAAGGATTTGGGTGCTACAAAGAAAATCCTTGGTATGAGAATAACAAGAGACATGAAAAATCACAAATTGACATTGTCTCAAGGTGAGTACATAAAGATGGTGTTGGAGAGGTTTAGAATGCATAATGTAAAACCAATTAGTACACCTTTGGCCAACCATTTCTAATTAACTAAGTAAATGTGTCCCAAGGCATAACAAGAGATAGAATACATGTCCAAGGTCCCTCATTCATCAACAGTTGGCAACTTGATGTATGCGATGGTTTTCACGAGACTAGATATTACACATGCAATGGGAGTTGTGAGAAGGTATATGAACAATCTAGGTAAAGATCATTGGGAGGCGGTAAAGTGGATTCTCAAGTATTTGAGAGGTACTTCTACTCATGCATTATGTTTTGGAGGTTCAAACACTATTCTATAGGGATATGTTGATTCAAATATGGAAGGTGATAAAGATAGTAGGAGGAGCACCACAAGGTATGATTTTACTATAGGTGGAACAACAATAAGTTGGATTTAGAAACTAAAGAAGGTTTTTGCACTTTCAACAACAGAGGCAGAGTATGTTGCTGCTACAGAGACTAGTAAAGAGATGATTTGGTTACAGAGGTTCATGGAGGAATTGAGAAAGAAGCAAGTGAATGACATGTTGTACTATGACAATGAGAGTGCAATTCATCTTGCAAAGAAATCAACCTTCCATTTGAAGACTAAGCATATACATCTCAGGTACCATTTCATATGATCCATCTTGGAATATGGAAATTTGAAGTTGGAAAAGATACACACTAGTCAGAATCTTGCAGACATGTTAACTAAGGGAGTAACCAGGGAGAAATTGAGTTCCTACTCAGTTTCAGTTGGTCTTCAAGAATGAAGGTGAAGATGAGAAATTTGACAGGTCTAAGAAGGATCATAGTCCAACATATACAACAATGGTGGAGTTGTTGGGATTAGTCTCCAAGTGGGAGATTGTTGGTTGTGGAGCCTGATTATCTTCTTAATTTAGAGGTCTTTGTTTTCAGTTGTGTTTATATCCCATGAAGAATGTACACCCCAGAAGAATTTACACTCATCCATGCGGGGGAGTACAGAGGGGTTACCTCCCTATGGGGTTCAGGGCCAAGCGGGCCCCCAACGGGGGTTCGGGGACAAAGCCCCTGAATGAAAAATTGCCTTGTAAATGTATATTGTAATTTCATTGTAAATCTGGACCGTTCATTATAAGGTCGCAGATCTGACGGTAGAAGTTATGTTAGGGTTTTTTTTCCCTAGAAGGAAACCCTCTTTTATGAGGAATATGTATTGCAACTATGTATTATGGCGAGTATTGTATTCTAAGTAAGGAGACTGTCAGAGAAAGAAGAGGAATTTACAAGGAGTGTGCTGTAGGTTGTATCCCTTCATTTGCTAGATAATAACAAAGGAAGGACCTGGAAATTTCTCTGGTGGACATAGCCCACACTAGGTGAACCACATATATTTGTGTCTCTATTATATTGTGTATATTTTGTGTTTTATTTCCACATTTGTTTTATTTTATTGCTCAGCGATCCTATTTTTCTAACAAAAACTAGACCTTTTTCAAGACTTTTCTCTTCAATTAAAAAACAAACTGACATATCTCCAATTCAGTTCTTTTGAACAATTACAAGATATTTTTCCCTTCTTTTCATTTAAACCAATTCGATCAGAGCACATCGCTATTTATAATTTATTCTCTCTAGTTCAACTAACTGTATGTGGATGCATAAAAATTATATTATGGACATATCTTGATTAGATCAAAGTCTAGTTAGTTATATGTGGACACACTTTTATCCAAATTAAGTATGTGGATGCATAACAGTTATGTTGTAGACATATCTTGACCAAATCAAAGTAGAGTTAGTTATATGTGGACACACTTACATTTAAATTAAAATATTTCTTCTTTAGTTATATCTGGACATTCTTTGACTAAATCAAATGGATCAAATATTCCGACGAATGAACTCTAGCTCATCTCTAGAAACAAAACCTAGTCTTATCAGAGCATTTCCTCAAAATTGATGCAACAATTCACTTTTTAGTTTATAGAGCATTCACTACACAGATATAATAAGAGCACAAGATTCAAGTCACAAGACTTCATCCTATCACACTTTCTCTACAATGCGCTCACCCAGTCGCCCCACTAGATTGTGAGCACTCCCCGGTGACTCACTCACTGGACTGCCGATCTTCCACTCGTTCTATCAGATTCCACTCCGTCGCGTGTTGCACCATATTCATCTCATCACACTCCACAATGCCATTAGTTGCATTGGCTCAAAGATCCCTACAGATGTTCTTCTATGCAACTTCCACTAATTTCTTCGCAGTCCACTCTGTCAGACCGAATTCATCTCGTCACACTCCACTGTGTCGTTCATCGCACTAGCTCAAGGCACCCTACATATTTTCTTTTGTGCCATTGATCCTTCTTCAAACTTCTATTTTTATCCTTTCACGACTTCCTTTGTCTATGCACCATACTTGTCTGTTATTGCACTAGAACTAACCATATCCATGATCATTTTAACATCAATGAAAAAATATGCACAACAAACTCCCCCCTTGTAATTGATGGCAACCAAAAGAGACTTATTCTCTATTCTTCTTATTGTTTGTTCTGAAAGGTGACTGCCAAAACAATGGCCTTTATGCTAAGTTGGTCCCCTTTCAATGTGCATCAACATCCGGGTGAGTGAAACTGCCATATCAATATCCTAAGCTGCTCCCCTTTTCAATGTGCATCAACATTCAGGTTTTCTTATTCTCCCCCTTTGAAAACAATGACATAAACGCTTTGGATATTCTCTCCTCGTGGTCTCTTTACACGCACATAACCACCCTTAAAAAAAATACCATCGAGAGCCATTGACACCTTCATTTGTGCGCATCTCCATAAAACCAAACTTCTTTTTAAAATTAATGTAGATATTAACAACACCATCACTTGGCCATGATACATAAGAAAATGGGGCACCTTTTGAAGTAGTGAACTGTGTTCTTTACTGAAGAAGGAAATACGAGATCACCCCCAACTTCTATCTGAGATACTCAAAGGGTTCTCTTGGTAATGGCTTGGTAAAAACATCTGCAATCTACTCTTTGGAAGGAACATACTCAAATTTAACCACCTGATCCTGAACCTTTTCTTTGAGAAAATGACATTTGATTGGTATATGCTTAGTCTTAGAGTGTTGAAGAGGGTTTTTAGAGAGATTAATAACACTTGTGTTATCACACATGATGGATATAGGTTGATCACACGAAACTTGAATATCCTTGACATCGTTTTTTTAATCCACAACACTTGAGTACATCAGGATGCTACAACTATATATTCAATTTCAACTATAGAGAGAGAAATGGAAGTTTGTTTCTTGCTAAACTAGGACACTAAACAACCGCTAAGGAAGAATGCGCCTCCATTAGTGTTTTTTCTATCATCAATACTTCCTTCCTAGTCTCATATATATAAGCTCTGAGAATGAGGTTTGTGTATTTTAGATACCACAAGCCATAATCAACATTTCCTTGCAAGTATCTAAATATTCTTTTAACTGCAAGAACATGAGTTTCCTTAGGATTGGCTTGAAACACGCCTACCAAACCCATTGCTTGTACAATGTTAGGCCTTGAAGTTGTGAGATAGAGTAAATTTTCTATCATATACTTGCACATAGTTTGATCTATTTCTGGAGTGTTAGGGACCTAACCCCCTAACCGCTCATGTAGGTGAATAATATATTTCCATGTAATAAAGGTTGATACTAGTTAATAAGGCCTATTTAATAAATATGAACAAGTCAATGTAAGAAGACCTAATAGAAGCTTCCATTTCTAGAAAGATATTCCTCTAGAATGTTCTTTAGAAGATAAAATTAGTACAAATAAGAGTGGAAGGTATGAGAGGATCTTGTCTTGAGAATTATTGTAATAGAGCTCTGCTCTACTGAAGGTTTTCCCCTTGAATAAGCAAGTGAAAATTATTTTCTAACAATAAAGGTATTATTCTGGTGTTGTGGATCCATCTATTTTGTTGTTCCGTTGTTATTCTCTGCAATATTTCTATTTTGTGTTGTTGAATCCACTGTTATTAACTGTAATATTTTTGATTATGCTATTATAATAGATCTGGTACCTAACAAGTGGTATAAGAGCACCTTTCTTGGTAGAAACTGTGGATAATTTTTTTTTCTTCTGGGTAGAGACATATTCTAGCGTCTTAAAGATACATAGATCTGTCGTTCAAGACATAAATCCGCAGTCAGGGAAGCATACATGCATGAATTACAAGTGGTACTTAAGCGCACATTGTTGGCCACCCTTGTAACCCCTGTTGGTACCCCTTCAAGTGGTAGCACATAAGACAACACTTGCATATAGATTGGCCTAGATATCCTGAAGCCCTCTGTAGATAAACTGATTGACTGCTTGACTACTATAGTGCCATCGAGAACATCACTCGAGAAGATACTCTCTAGTACCTCGGTAGTCGGGTAGTACAACTAAGGGCACGGTCTAGCCTCTTTAGTTCGTGCCTTGAGATATTGGGAGGCATACTACTGTTGGACCCCACATGTATATCCGAGAGCTATATCACAAGGAAAACCCTTTTCTACAAAAACCTTGAATACCCTAACTCTTGGGATGGAAATAGAAATAGAAAAGACAAGATCTATTGCCATGCAACTGTGCCTCCTGCATTCTAGTTGTGAAATTTCTACAAATTTCTTCTTGTTAATCATTTGGCCATTTCCTCATTGCAATATTATTCATATTAGAGTATAACTCCACAAAAGTAAAAAAATAAAAATGGGTCCTTCTCGCCCCATTATTTGAGACCTATCCCATTGGATTCTTCTCTTCGCCCTGATCGGAATGGTACCTATCATTTTCAACCCTTTTTTTCCATGGACCTGACCCCTTCCCGACACTCTTATTTTTCACCTATATCATTGCATTCCACTTTTCACACTGAGCACAATCATATATATCATTTTTCACTTTTTATCCATGGTCCCACTTCCCCTCTTCCATTCCCCTCCTTCACCCATGGCCAACACTCACAACCAAGAACTCCTTCACCTAAAAGATGAATCCAAACAACACAAGGTAGACATCCAAATACCGACCTTTGAAATTTCTTCCAACAATTCCCGCTTGGACACCTTCGAGGCCAAAGTTACAAGCGAATTGGCAGATGTTAAGGGTGACTTGTACTCCCTCACACAATGGTTGAAACAATCCCTTGGCTCTCCTTCCCTTGAACAACCTTCCTACTCTGAAGGTGAGAACTATTCCCATAATATGACCCTTCATTTCAATTCCCTTCCTCATGACCCCCGTCTTCCTCGAGTTGAAGTGAACAAATTTGATGGATCAGATCCCACCAGTCGGGTCACTTAAATGGAACATCAAATCTCCTTGCATGGAATTACAAATGATTTGGCCAAAATTCGTTATGGTGTCCTCTATTTGGATCTAGAATGTTGGAAATGGTGGCAATGGGGTAGAAAGATGCACTAGAGGTGTGTTGCTTGGACTCAGTTTGTGGTAGAACTATATGACCTCTTTGACACTAACACCCACTATCTTGGCTGTTTGACCAAATTGAAGGAATCTGGCATAGTGGAAGACTTTATATATACCTTTGAAAACTTGTCTTTTAGAACATAGGGCATGTCTGATGTCCAACATGTGGGAAAACAATATAAATTCCAAAAAATCACAGTGGGAATCCTTGAGATCATCAGTTCCCATCGAATGGAAAAGATCCTAAAAAATGGTCATTTCGACATTATTTCCCAACTCCATTCTATTCAAGCAATTGCGACACTTGTGGTGCAACCTGAACTCCAATGTATCATCTCCAAACACCAAGCTATTTTTTCCACTCCCTAGGGACTTCCTCCTTTTCGTGGTAATCATGATCATTCCATTCCTCTCATCCTCGGTAGTCTTCCTCCCAATTTTCACCCTTATCGTCATCCCTTTGCCAAAAATAATGAAATTGAGATTTTTTTTCAATAATTTCTAGTCACCTGTGTTATATACCCTAGTACCAACCCCTATTATTCCACTGTGGTCACATTACTAAAAAAACAAGGTACTTGGTGCATGTGTCTAGACTTTCACACCCTCAATAAACTCACCATCAAAGAAAAATTTCCCATTCCTGTCATTGATGATCTCTTAGATGAATTGAGTGGTGCTCAATACTTTACTAAACTTGACCTCTGTTATGGCCACCACCATATACATATGTAAGAGGAAGACATTCCTAAGTCTACTTTTCGCACTCATGAGGGTCACTATGAATTCTTGGTCATGCCCTTTGTCCTGTGTAATGCTCCCTCCACTTTCCAAAGTCTCATGAACCATGTTTTCTGTCCTTTTCTCCATCATTTTGTCCTAGTTTTATTTAATGATATTATCATCTATATTAAAAGCTGGACATACCATCTTACCCATGTGGATCAAGTTCTTAGTCTACTCTCTCAACAACAACTTTTTCTTAAGAAATCTAAATGTGCCTTTGGAGCCTCGAAAGTGGAGTACTTGGGTCATATTGTTGCCAAGGATGGTGTAAGGGTGGATCCTAAGAAAATTGAAGCTATGAAAGATTGGTTGCGCCCAAAAACTCTCAAGATCTTTCATGGTTTTATGGGTTTAACATGATATTATCACAAGTTTGTTAAGAATTATGGAAAAATTGCAGTGCCTCTTACTGCTCTCCTAAAAAAGAATGATTTCACTTGGACTCCAACAACTGATCAATCATTCCAAGCATTGAAAGAAGCCATGTGCATAACTCTTGTCTTATCACTTCCTGAATTCAAAAAGACTTTTTTCCTCGAATGTGATGCCTCCAGGAAAGGAATTGGAGCAATACTCATGCAAGAGGGTAGGCCCTTAACCTTCACTAGAAAACAAATCTTGGAGCGAAATCTTGGCCAATCAATCCATGAAAAAGAAATGTTGGTTATTCTGCATGATGTGGATATCTGTCATCCTTATCTATTGGGGAAATGCTTCCAAATTAAAACAGACCATCAAAGCTTCAAGTATTTCCTAAAATAGAGGATTTCATCCCAGGAGAAAAAAAATGGGTGACCAAGCTATTTGGCTATGATGATGCGATCATTTATAAGAAGGGAAATAAAATGTAGTGGCTGATGCTCTATCCTGAAAGTACAAAGAAGAAGGATCCATTTTTTTCCTCTCCTTCATTGTACCAGATCGGCTCCAAGCTGTTCACCGGGAATTGCTGCAAGACCCCAAAAATTCTCGACTAATCCAACAATTGCAAGAAAATTCTCTAGTTTCTCCAACATACTCTTGGCACAATGAAGAGCTTCACTCCAAAGGTCTTCTGTATTTAAGCCACCGGTCACAACTTAAATCCATGGTGCTTTTTGAGCTTCATGCTTCACCCACATTAGGGCATTCCAAGTTTACCAAACCCTATGAACGAGTTAAATGTTATTTTTTCTGGGATGGTATGAAACAAGATGTCCACACCTTTGTGGATGAATGTGATGTCTGTCAACGCAACAAGGGGGAAACTGTTAAAGATATGGACACACTACAACCACTTTCGATTCCACCAACTATTTGGAGGAATTTCATTGCGGGTTTATCTAAATCTGACAATAATTCAGTCATCATGGTGGTTGTTGATCGCCTTTCCAAATATGCTCGTTTTTGTGCTTTTCAACACCCATTCACAATATCCACATTGGTTCATATTTTCGTGGATCATATTTTCAAGCTTCATGACATGCCTCATTCTATTGTATCTAACAAAGATCCCACTTTCACCAACAATTTTTGGAAATAATTATTCAGGCTCAAGGGCACACAGTTACATCTCATCACTGCTTATCACCCATAGACTGATGGCCAAACTGAAGTTGTCAACAACTGTTTGGAAACATATTTGAGGTGTTTTGCATTTAACCGAAAAAATTAGTGGGCTCAATGCTTACCCCTAGCTTAATGGTGGTATAACACATCTTACCATACTGCTACTCGCATGACTCCTTTTGAAGAAGTATACAGACAAAACCCCCTATCATTTCTTTCCTACATACCATGGGTCTCAAAGGTTCAAGAGGTTGAAAAAACTCTTACAGTTTGTGCCTCCATTCTCCGTGCTCTCAAAGACAATTTGGTCATGACCTAGAGTCATATGAAACAACAAGCATATCAAGGACATTCAAAACGCCAATTTTCTGCAGGAGATCAAGTGTTTCTTCATTTACAACCTTACAAGCAGACTTCACTCAAAGTTGAACACTGTCAAAATATTTCTCCCAAATTTTATGGTCCTTATACAATTCTCAAGCGCATGGGACCAGTGGCTTATCAGTTAGCTCTGCTTAGTCATTCTAAGATCCATCTTGTTTTTCATGTCTCATGCTTAAAGAAGGTGGTTGGAACTAAGTGCCAAACTCAAACCAATATTTTTGAGTTGGATGCTGAAGGTTCCATCTGGTTGCAACCATAGGAAGTATTGGAACAACGCGAACTCCGTCTCCGTCAGTGCACGATCAAGGAGATTTTAGTGCAGTGGAAAGATACAACTGTAGAAGATGCCACCTGGGAGACGACCACTATTCTCCAGGAATTTCCTCATCTCAAGCCTTGAGGACAAGGCTATTTTTCAAGGGGGATGGCATGTTAGGGACCTAATCCCCTAACCGCTCATGTGTGTAGAATAATATATTTCCATGTAATAAAGGCCAATACTAGTTAATAAGGCCTATTTAATAAATATGAACAAGTCAATGTAACAAGACCTAATAGAAACTTCCACTTCTAGAAAGATCTTCCTCTAGAATGTTCTTTAGAATATAGAATTAATATAAATAAGAGTAGAAGGTATGAGAGGATCTTGTCTTGAGAATTATTGTAATAGATATCTTCTCTGCAGGAGGTTTCCCCCTCGAAGAGGCAAGCGAACATTGTTTTCTAACAATAAAGGTATTATTCCGGTGTTGCGGATCCATGTATTTGATGTTTCATTGTTATTATATGCAATATTTCTCTTTTCTGTTGTTGAATCCACTGTTATTCACTGAAATATTTATGCTTATTCTATTATAATATATCTGGTACCTAACATGGAGTATCATTATCTTTGCTGAGTTTGCAACTGGTAGTCATGGGAGTGCTTACTGGTGCACAATTTTCCATGCCAAACTTCTTCAAGATTTCCTTGAGATATTTACTTTGAGAAATGAAAATTCCTTTTTGTGATTGATGAATATATAAACCAAGAAAGAAGGAGAGTTTTCCTAACATGGACATCTCAAACTCTTGTTGCATTGCGAATGCAAACTTATTACTCATTAATTCAATATTACTACAAAAAATAATATCATCAACATACACTACAATTATTAACAGGTCATTACCTTTAGCCTTGATGTATAAGTTGGTATCAACAATTCCCTTTTTGATCCGGATTTATGAGAGCAACAAAATGAATAAAAAATGAATACCATAACATAGAGATACAGATAAAAACAACATATATCCAGTGAACAATAAATTTTATTGAATAAATAAAATAGGTTGAAACTGTAAAACTGCAGAACTGAAACAACTTGCTCGAATGGTGGTAGCTATCTCTGAGAAGAGATGTGGTTGCTACGTGCATCCGTCTGAGAAGAATGATTACAATGAGGCTCCAGAGGCCTTTTTAACATTACTCACAAATTCCAAAACCCTAGACATCCAAAAACCTAACCCTAGGAGATGAAACACCAAAATTTATGTGGGCCTCGATGGGTAAGTTGGTACCTCAACTTCCCAGGGTCGTAACGTTTGCATACGATCTCTGTTTTAGGCGTGTGATAGCTTGTTGGAAAGGTATTTTCGAGAAATACACATTGTTCTACCAAATTCTTACTCTGTTTCCATTTTGACTGTGGCAAGCCAAAAAAACATTGTTCAGGGCCCCAAAACAACCTTGGAAGTACATAAAGATGTATTGACATGAAAAATTCCAAAATAATCTAGTCGGATTAGGTGCGCGGCCACCAATATCCACCTAGAAGATGTGTAGGGATTCAGACAAACCCAGAAGTGTAGAGCCCACAATTACAAAGAATCATAGAAGAATGTTATGAACTAAAAACTATCAAGAGGAGCTAGTTGGAATAGGTGGGTGGCTTCCAATATCCACCTGGATCACTTTTTAAATCCTTGTTGGTGCAAATACTTGTTGAGTCTATAATACCAATCTCTTGGATCATGTTTTATCCCATATAGGAATTTCTTTAGTCAACATACACAATCCTTTTTCTCAGTTAGTAGAAAACCCTCTGGTTGCTCCACATAAACTTTTTGCTCTAGCTCACCATTCAAAAAGGTTGATTTGACATCCATATGGTAGAATTTGAATTTTCTGTAGAAATCAAAATCCAAAAACATCTTAATAGATTCAATTATTCCAACAAGGGTAAATGTTTCTTCAAATTCCACTCCTTCGAGTTGAGCCTACCCTTTGCATACCAGTCTCGCCTTTTTTCTGACTATCTGTCCATCTTCATTCAACTTGTTTATGTATGCCCATTTAGTTCCAATTATATTCTTGTTATTAGGTCTTGGAATAATATCCTAAGTCATAATTTTCTCTATTTTTTCTAGTTCTTCATTCATGGATTTCACCTAGTGATCATCTTGACTTGCTTGCACAAATTTTGGGGTTCACTCAATGATAACAATGCAAAATTTGTAGAGCTAGATGTATCTATAAGTTTTCTTCTAGGTTGTACACCTACTTCCTTGTTTCTAATAATATGACTTTTAGGATGATGTTTTTGAAAATACCTTGATGGGTTCTTTGGTTGTGGTGTCTCCATTTTCTCCTCTTTCTCAGAATCCTCTTGTTCCTAATACTGTTTCGTTTCATCATCTTGTGGTTCATTTCGGATTGGTTCATCATATGGATCATCATGGTGCTGGTGTCTCTCTGGATGAAATGGTCCCTCATCTACCTTTACGTCTATACTTTCAACTACCTTGTGGAGTATTTTTTTGTAGCACATGTACCCTTTAATTTTGGAGGAGTATCTTAACATGATACCTTCATCAACTCTATAATCAAACTTACCTAAGTTTCCTTCATTTCTTTAAATGTAGCATTTGCTTCCGAATATATTGAAATGCTTTATTGAAGCTTATATGCCATGCTATAGCTCATAAGGGGTTTTATTGATATTTACTCTTATATGAGCTATATTGAGAATGTTGACAACATTTTGAACAACTTCTCCCCAAAAAGTGTTGGGTAATTTTGATTCATCAAGCATGGCCCTTGCCATTTCTTGAACTGTTCTTTTCATCCTTTCTACAACTCCATTCTACTGAGGGGTTCTTTCAATACCAAGCTGTCTCTTGATCCCATTTTTTTCACAATAGTTGTTGAATTCATCAGATGTGAATTCTCCTCCTCTATCTGACCTTAGGCATTTTATTTTTAAGTCCATTTCATTTTCTACCTGTGATTTGAAGATTTAAAATTTTTCAAAATCCTCAAATTTATGCTTCAACAATCCAACCCAATTCATCCTGGTATAGTCACCAATAAACAATATAAAATATTTTTAACCTCATGGTGATTGTGTACTAGTAGATCCACAAAGATATGTATGGATAAACTCAAGAGGTTGAGTGGTGGAGTGTTCTCTTGCCTTGAATTGAACTCTTGATTGATTTGCAAAATGACATGACTTGTAGACAATGTTCTCAGGTTTGGAAATTTTAGGCATATCTCATACACCATCCTTTGTTCCTAGGTTAGCAAACTGATTAAAACTAAGATGACCTAGTATTTTTTGCCAAAGCCAACTCCCATCAGTTTTATCAATGCAACATTTTTCTTTTCCTTCTTCTATGACATACACATTCCCTGGAGTTCTGACTACCTTTACACCAATCTTCCTTGTATTTGCATCCATTACTTTACAACCTTTTGAATGAAATAGAAAATTGTGTCCTTGGTCACACATTTGACTTATACTCAACAAACTATGTTTTATACCATATACAGACAACACATTCTGTGCTTTGGTATTTCCTTTCTTATCCCCATCTAGTACAACAATTCTTTTTCCTCTAATTCTGGATGGAGCATTGTTTCCAAAAGTAACATTACCGCCTTTTTATTCAGTTAGGAATTCAAACTTACTCTTGTCCCCTGTCATGTTCTTGGAGAGACCACTATCAATATACCATTGATTTTCTTGACTTTTGGCATATAGGTCCAGTCCACATTTTTCTTTGTTTTTATTTTTCTTCCTCCAAACCTTGGTAAAATTTTCTTGTCTGTCTTGCTTAAAGATAGACAACACCTTTCTTTTGCATTCACTTGCCTTGTGTCCAAAATTATTGCATATGTGGCACTCAAGTTCATTCAGTAAAGGAGAGAAGGAATTATTGAAATAATTTTGAACCATATCCATTTGAGGTTTATTGAATCTCATTCCTATGTTTATGTTATATATAAAAGTATTGCAAATCACAACCTTATGTCCAAGGCTACCACAAGAGAAAAAAAATCCATAGAAAAAATTTGGATGCCTTGGAATGAAGAACTTACTTGAAGGAATTTCTCTTTGTCTTCTAACTCGATAAAATTCAGGTGTCTGTTGCTTCCTTGCTTCATATTTATTTGCATGGTTGGGATGATCCAATCCTGACTACTTATTCTTTTCATTTCTTGACTTGTTAGGATGACTGTTGTTTCCCTTGAAAGCATTAACATAGCTTGTGGTATTCTCAGTAGTTGACATGTTGATGCTTGAATCACCTTTGACAACGTTCAAGCTTTCCTTATATCTCAGTCTCGTTTTGTCATATGATGATCTCTAATTATTGAGAATGTTATCTAGGATTTCATATTCTCTTACAAATTTAATATTCATTTGAGTCTTGGACTTCCATATATATTTTATTAAGGATATTATTTTTTCTTATAGTTTGTTGGAGATGTCCTCCTTTTCTTTTATCTGATTCATCAATATTTCTTCCCTTATTTTGGCCTCTTCTAGTTGGATTTTTAAGATGACTATATCTTCGCTAATATCATTGTCTTTTTATTTATAAGTCTGTAACTATTCTTTTCTTAGTATATTATTTTTCTTGAGTCGAGAGATTTTCTCCAGAGTACTAATGAGTTCTCCTTCCATGTCGACTACAACTTCACACTCTTATGTGTTTGTTTTTTCTTGATCATATTTTTGTTGCTCTAAAGCCGTGATAATTTTTTCAACTTGAGTTGTATCTGGCTCATATTCTTCTTCTTGAGTGTCTAAAGAGCTGGTGCTATCCTTTCTTGAATAAAAACTGTTCCTTTTAAAATCAATTTTCTTTTTAAACTCCCTAGGTTCATCCTTATCTTTTCTTCCTTGTTCATTGGTGTTGTTTTCTTTGAAAGGGAATTTAGATGCAAAATGACCAAATTTACCACAATGAAAGCATTTGAATGGTAACATACCTTTATAATTTATGTATCTCCTCTTCAGTTTCCATACAAATTTAACTTCTTCTTCATCTAAGAAATGCTCAGAGGAATCATGATATTGAGATGTTGATGATTTGAAGGATGCCTTGAAGACTGCATCCTATAGATCTGATTGTTCTTTCTTGGTCCTCATCTCATAATAAGTTAGTATTCCATGGAGCCTATCCATAGTCAACTTATCTAGTTCATGCATTTCTTCTATAGCAAAAACCTTTGCATCAAGTCTTGAGGTAAGAAATCTCAATACCTTTTGAACTACCATAGCTTCTTCAATATTCTCACCTATCCCTTTCACAATGTTTACAATCTAATCTACTCTGAGAAAGAAACCTGCAATCCTCTTAGAACTCCAATCATCGTAGGCACTAACTTGTTACAAATGATGAGGAATCCAATCCTCTCAGGCACTAACCTATTACAGATGATGAGGAAACCAATCCTCAGTGGGATTCAACTCACCCTAGCACCACCCTGCCACCCTAAATTCAATTTTCTCTAATGAAAAATCCCTTACACAACTAGAACTTTTTTAAGAATTTTCTCTTCAATTAAAAAACAAACTGACATATCTCCAATTTAGTTCCTTTGAACAATTACGTGATCTTTTTCCCTTCTTTTCATCAACACCAATTCAATCAGAGCACACCCCTATTTACAATGTCTTCTATTTAGTTCGGTTAACTCTATGTGGATGCATACTAGTTATATTGTGGACATATCTTGACTAGATCAAAGTCCATATAGTTATATGTGGACACACTTCTATCCAAATTAAGTATGTGTACACATAACAATTATGTTGTGGACATATATTGACTAGATCAAAGTCTAGTTAGTTATATGTGGACACACTCCTGTTTAAATTAAAATATTTCTTGTTCATTTATGGTTAGAAATTATTTGACTAAATCAAATGGATCAAATCTTCCAAAGAATGAGCTCTAACTCATCTCCAACATCATAACCTAGTCTTATCATAAGATTTTCTCAAAATTGATGTAACAATTCACATTCTGGTTTACAGAGCCCCCACTGTGTAGATCGAATATGAGGACAATATTCAAGTCACAAGAATTCATCCTGTCACACTTGCTCTGCAATGCACTCACCCAGTTTCACCACTAGACTATGCGTGCTCCCTAGTTACTCACTCACTGGATTCCCAAACTTCCACTCGTTCCACTTCATTCCACTTTGTCATTTGTCACACCAGATTCGTCTTGTCACACTCCACTACACTGTTCATCACATTTTCTCAAAGCACCCTGCAAATTTTCTTCTACGCAACTTCCACTCATTCTGTCGCATCAAATTCTCCTTGTCACACTTCACTATGCCCTTCATCGCACTAGCTCAAGGTACCCTACATATTTTCTTCTGTTCCATTGATCCTTTCGTCCTTCAATACTTTTGTGCACTTCTATTTTTATCCTTTCATGACTTCCTCTATCTCTGTGCCATACTTGTCTTTTATTGCACTAGAACTAACCATATCCATGATTATTTTGACATCAATGACAACATATGCCCAACATATATGTGGGATTTCCCTTTTTTATTGAGATGGGGCTTGATAGTGTTTGAGTATTTTAATATGCTTTGAACAACAAAGATTCATTTCACCTTTACATGGATGGGTGTGGCAACACAAGTTTGCAAATTAAGCTCTATCTAGGATTTTGTGCTCAGGGGAGTTCCAGATCATATACACTTTGTCAAAAACACCTTCAAGATCTCAATCCTTTCCAACACTTGAACAATCCATTTTTCACAAAGTGCATGATCTTGTGGATGCATATTAATTATCCTCCTACATTCCCAATCTTTGGGATTAGATCACAAATTTCAATTAAGGAAATAAAACTGTTTTCCCCTTCAATCTCATCCCAAATAAAGATACATAATTCCTTTTCAAGTATTTAATAAGAACAAGTAGAAGGCAATTAACAATATGAATAGTAGATATGAGTGGTTTCCAAGATAGTCATCCAAATTTCACATTCGATATCCAAGTGAGCTGGGCTTAGTCAACAATTTATCAATCCTTTTTCCCACTTATTGGATAATTGCATATGAAAGATTTTTATGAGAATATTGGAAAGAAAAATGAACACCAAGGGATTTTAAAATTTGGCTAGGTTGGATCCACACCCAACCTTGATGAAAATCTAGGTAGGTTTTCTACCATGAGTCTAGATATTTCTACCGAATGTTTTGCACTTTGGGCACTCTAGGTCATATGATACTTCCTTTCTTGAACTACACGTGTTTGAACAACTTGTTCCTATAAATTGCAACTTGAATACACCTCTTCACTTAGGGTTTTCCCATAATTACACTCTGAGTTACAATTGTTATATTTTCACCTAAGTATCTAACACTTAGACTCACAACCAACCATAGTGTAAAATCATCCCTACAATACTTATTTAATACTTATCCAAATAGAACATTGCAAGGAATAATAACATCCAACAAGTAAAGAGATCACAATTATAATGAACCTAGTACCCATGCTGAGTCCCGTCACTACAAAAAACAACTTAGCGTGCTAAAATCAAATTAAAAATTCCCCAGGAATATAACAAAAAACCAAGGGGCAACATACCCATAAAACTACAACAAACAATATGCCGAATTATCCATGCATCCGCACCATTTAAAAATTCATGAATGCATGCAAATTCAACAAAACATAACACACCATTCATATATCATTTACACATTGGAATACAAATAATAACACAACATAAACACTTATATTTTTATAAATGTAATTCAACTAGCTTACAAATGATGAACCTCCCAACCATAGGCTTTGTTGTTTCAAATATCAACAACTGACCACCCCTGAGCTAAGGCTATGAATCCACAAGGAGATTCAACCCTTAGGTTGTCCATTCTCCACACACAAGAGCCCCAGACCCAGGTTCTACTCCCACAACAATTCCAATCCTCCAACTCTCTCTTTTCCCCACAACCTACACTATCCAAGGAATGTACCCCCTTCACTACTCACAGTCCCTCGATCTACACCATTCATTTATTAGGGTCCCTAGTGCACTCGGTTGGCCAGGAATATCTTAGTTGGGGACTCTAGGAACTCTCATCTACTTCAAAATTTCTCACAACATCCTTCACAAGGATCTTGAGTCATTTCCTCAATAAGAAAAAAATACTACAGGCTTACAACCCATTTTGTAGGCACACATGCCTCTTTTCCAACATAACCACAACCCTATAATGGTTACCTTCAAGCACATCATGTTAGTTGTGGAGCCTGATTATTTTCCTGATTCAGAGGTCTTTTACTTTCAGCCATGTTTATACCCCATGAAGTATTTACACCCCAGAAGTATGTACACTCTTCCATGTGAGGGAATGCAGAGGGGGGGTACCCCCTCTGCGGGGTTCGGGGGAGCTATCCCCCCGGCTGGGGGGTCTGGGGGCAAGAGGGGGTTCGGGGGCGAAGCCCTCGAAGGAAAAATTTACTTGTAAATGTATATTTTAATTTCATTGTAAATCTAGACCGTTCATTATAAGGTGGCAGATCTAACAGTAGAGATTATGTTAGGGTTTTTTTCCCTAGAAGGAAACCCTCTTTTATGAGGGAAATGTATTGCGACTATGGTTGATGGGGAATATTGTATTCTGAGATAGGATACTATGAGAGAAAGAAGAGGAAGTTACAATGGGTTTGCTGTAGGTTGTATCCCTTCATATGCTGAATAATAATAAAGGAAGGACCTAGAAATTTCTCTGGTGGATGTAGCCCACACTAGGTGAACCACGTAAATATATGTCTCTATTGTAATATGTATCTCCTATGTTTTGTTTCCGCATTTGTTTTATTTTATTTCTCCACGGTCCTGTTTTTCTAACAACTGGTATCAAAGAGAAAGGTAACTCGCAGGAAAAGAGGGTTCCTGGTTCAAGTGGGAGCAATGTCGGAAGATGGAAAATTTTAGGGTCGAGAAATTTAATGACCAAAACTACCAGTTATGGAAGATGTATATGGAATACTATTTATATCAAAAGGATCTATCCCTACCATTGGGCAGAATAGAAAAGAGGCCGATGGCTACGAAGGATGAAGAATGAAAGATTCTTGATAGAAACGCTCTAGGCATGATACGACTGAGCCTGGCAGTGTTGGTGGCTTTCAATATTTTGAAAGAAAAGACAACAAAGGGTTTGATGGACGCATTGGCCAAATTGTATGAAAAACCCTCGGCGTCTAATAAGGTATTTCTAATGAAGAGATTATTTAATATGAAGATGTCAGAAGGTGGGTCTATTGCAGATCATTTAAATGATTTTAATACTGTTACTAATCAACTAAGTTCTGTAAAAGTGGACTTTGATGATGAGGTCAGGGATCTTCTAATATTGTGCTCATTGCCAAAAATATAGAATGGCTTGGTCATGGCTGTAAGTAACTCTGTCTCTGGTTCAAATACTTTAAAATTTGATGATGTTGTTGGTGTTATCCTTAGTGAGAAAATGCGATGGAAAAGCACAGGTGAGACATCAGGAAATGCATTGAACATGGAGAACAGGAGAAGACAAAAGGATAGAGGAAGGGGTTTTGGGAACCATGGGAATTCTAGGAAGGGCAAATCCAAATCCAGACTTGGAAAGATAGAGTGCTGGAATTGTGGGAAGAAAGGACATTTGAAGAAAGATTCCAGAGCTCCAAAGAAACAAAGAGATGGACAACATGAGATAAATTAGGAAGCAAATGTAACATGTGATGTGTTACAAGATGCTTTGATTCTTTCTGTAGATAATATTTCTGAGTCTTGGGTAGTAGATTCAGGGGCTTCATTTCATGCCACACCC
>JZKD02S2329611.1:701091-768756 GCA_000966675.3 Picea glauca
TGTACTTGAACATTTAAGTGGGGTAAAAAGAGGTTGCCCCCTCGAAGAGGCTTATTATATGAAATTATCTCTTTTTCAAGGCATTGAGTACTTTTTCTGAGGTTTTTCTATGCTACATTGATATTTGGTTCTTAACAATACTAATATTCCTCTGCTCTTCCGTAGACCTTTGTGAACCTTGCATCACTTGCTTTGCAACTATGCACTTCCCTTTGCAACTCTTTGATGCTTCAACCAACTGTACAAGGTTGACCTACTTCCCTATACAATGGACCCTAGAATTAATCTAGAACAAATCCACACAATTATCAATTGTGGAATCTTATCCTCTTGCTAGAAATACCTTCACACAACACTCTCTGCTTGAGTGTTTCTCTACTAATTAACAATGCACTGTTAACAAGCTTAACCACTTTTTCCCATTATTAGGATATTTATCTTCAAGTGTGACTCTATACCTATGCATATGCACTATAATGGGTTCCAATACTCTTCCTTACCTAGCAATTACCCGTGGCACTCACCTCTATTGTATGAGAAAGTTTCTCCAAACTTTGACATTATTTGGAAAAATATTCACATTGAGTAATTATACGGTTCATGGAATTCAATTCCACTTATTCCTGCAAATTTATGGAGCAACCCAATGCTCCCATGGATAACTTAGGCTTTCCAATGAAAACACTCATGAGTTAATCTGATTTATGAGCCAAGAGTTATGGCCTCCCAAAATTCCATTGTGCTCAATGGTGTCCTTCAAGTTCAGTAGAAACCTTCCTTCTGATTCCTTAATAATTATTTGGATCAAAAGTAAATTTTGAGTGGATATATAGATTCTCCTATCCAATATATTTCCAATGAATACTTTCTTTCTCAATTCCGAGCACTGAGCATAATTTATAGGCAATTAAATATTGCCATTTTAACCCTTTTGTACACCTTTCTCCCTGGTGTAAATAATCTTGAACACCAACATTTTCCACTTACAGAGGAAAATATATCAGGAATAAAGAAAAAATCTCTACACAAAATAGATAATAATACTAACAATGAATTCACAACAACTCTCATATTTTCAAACCGATGCTCCAGTCAAAATCCACAACAATATAGAAATAACAATTTTGCCCCTTTGGACATTTTTTTGGCTTAACAATTTTATCCCAATTCATGCATCCCTACACCAATTCCCTTGGGATTTTGGTATAAGATCAGTTTTTTATTCCCATTAATACCTTTTGAATGATTTGTCACAATTTCACCCTTAACCTAGCTCCGAATTGTTACTTACAAACTATAGAAGTTTTGATTGTTTTACCTTTTTAGCCTTGTATGCTACATGTGTCTTATTTCTCTTCTTGCGCATTTTTACATACCTAGATTCCAAATATGGCTCCAAAACTATCTTCTATGGTTCATAATATTTCCATAGAATACTCCTATTCCCAAAACGAACTTATGAGATAGGAGTTATGCCCTTTGGAAGTAATTTGGTGCCAAAATTTTACCTTAACTGTTTCAGATGTAACTTTCTCATATGAGCTCCATTTTGCGAAAAAATTAGCTCGTTGGAAAGATGTATCCAAATGGGTTTTTATTGGATTAGAATTATTTTAGGGACTCAAAATAACCCCACAAATTTATGACCTTCAAAAACCCCAAAAAATCATAGAAATTTGATTTTTTTACTGATATACCAACCTTTAAGTTTGACTCGCAAATCTCAAAATTGGAAGAAATGTGGACCATTGATATGACTCTATCAATGATCTGCTACATCCTTTGGTTGTGCACATAACCTTTCCAAAATTTCTGACTGAAACATCGACCATCGACCCATTCCTTTAGCAATCGATTTCAAGACATTGCTAAACCGACCGCCCTGACCATAGGTCATCGACCGTCAGATATTTTCATTGGTGGATGAAAAACCTTACCAACTCGGCTAACCCGACCATAAACCATAAACCATTCATATTGGTTGACAAAAACACTTCTCCAATCAACCCCCACTAGTTCTTCCCTATACCTAACCTAGAATGGACGTGCATTTCCATTAGGACACTTTCTACTGATTTGGTCTCTCAATTTACAAGGTAGATTTTTCCTTTTTTACACAATAGCCACTTTTGTGTTTGCAAACACAACACTAAATATGTATACAAGTGTAAAATAATCTAATACACCCTTAAAAACTTGAATCACTCAAATTTCAGGTGTGTTAAGACATGGGTGTGCATGTTTCATCATGCCTCAGTTTCATGCATTTTTAAACATTTTTTCCTTTATGTTGTTTTTATTACAATGACAACAGAGTTATGTCTTTAGAAAAATTATGCACATATGAATGGTTTTCGTAGGAAGATGAATGAAAATTGATGTTGATCCATTGTCTAAGATGGATGTTGACACCATAACTTCAACCGAACTCTATTTAATGATTCTTATTTTTTATCTTTAACATTCATTTTAATATCTCATGCTCTTCATGTTATAAGGTAACATTTTAATAAGTAATGCTTCTTATATTTTTGCAGGGTGATAGTGGGAAGGCACCAGCCTCATAGCAGGTAAGCGACTAACAATATCCATATCCATTTAAAGTGAATATTATTATTTTTTTATAATTGAATTAACTTGTTTTTTTGTTGATATATATAGTTGTCGACACTTGATGTACTTGAAAATGTTGGAAATGATGATGACATTTTTGAATTGAACCAGATTGAGATAATTAAAAAGGTTGTGAGAAAAAAAACATTGAACTTAGTGAATTGTGTATGTGTCAACCAACAAAGCATAATACACAAAGATGCATATTTTTGATGGAGGAAATAAAATGACATGAGGTAAGCACCATCTTTTAAAAATGTTATTTATTACATATGTTCATTTATGATTTTTTTTTTCTACTTTTATATGATTTGAATAAAAATGTTTTCCTTTTATAGGATTTATTGAGAACACTTCACCAGATTTCTCCTAAGGACGATGTTGGTAGCAGTGATTCTCAAACACCACAATGTCCTACCACGATCCACATACCCATGATGTTCTTTGTCTCTTTTCCTATGGATGATAACCTTGTGACTGAGACAACTGAACTTTTTGGGGACCATGACACACCCTTGACATAGTGCATCCCAGACCAAACACTTGATGGTGGACACGAGGCAATTGATGATTCTACTAATTGATTTTCTGGGTCATCACATGTTACCAACAAGGGAACACTACTGGTTACATTTTTGGTGGATGAGAACATTGTTTCGATCAAGATACAAAAAATCATAGGTATTTATTAATGTATTAATGATTTCCTATCATCTAATTGAAACATACATATCTACGATTTTTTTTAAAATTAATGATCATATTGTTATGAAGGAAACAACACTTTTTTTAAGCATATTAATGAAAAGGCCTTAGATATTTTTGGGCCCACCATATGCATAGGGTGGAATGCTCATAATCCCATTTTGAAGAAGGAACTTCTTGACCACTTGGTCAACCTCTTTGGTGATTCCTTCAACAAAATTGAAGTCATCTCATTGGCCAATACATATTTGAAATATGCGAGGGACCAATATAGGGTTCATTTGCAAACAAACCCTAGGTATGATCATCCTCTGACGAGTCCCGAGATTGAGTGGAAGAATCTATTAGAGGATGCAAAGGATAATACAATGAGAAAATAAGGAACGATGCCACCTTGACCAGGAAGGTATATCAACTTTTGAAGTTAATATGCTAAATTTTCGTTAGTTATATATAAAAATTGCGATATACAACCTATTGAAATTTTTTTCTAGGCTCCTAGACATGTCAAAAGAAACCAAGGAAAGACTAGAAAAAAATGGGGAGCACAAACTTGGCCAGGGTGGTTATGTGAAATTAAAATAAAAAATTGTAAGTGCCGAATAATTAAACCATATCATTCATGTTATCCCCAACTCCTAGGGATAAATAAGAAGATGATGTCTTGAGGCCCTCAGGTTGTAGACATGGTGTATCGAAAAACAACTTGACTAACAATGTCCACTTGAAAAGACAGAGACCCACCTCACCACCACAACTACAGGTTCATCACAACAGTATCCATCACATCATCTGGCCCCCGAAAGACATTGGGTCTTGCTCCATGAGTTACAAGTCAAGTATTATGGTGAGTTTCATTTCAATATTTGAGGCATTTGAGTTGGTTGCATCTATTACTAGTTTTGATTATGTAACGTTTTCTTGGGGATTATGTTCTTTGTCCCGTTTCACTTTGGTGGTTGACATTGTGCCCTAGTAAGCGGGTCACCCTTAGGGATAGGTTTTCTACTAGGAGGTCCTCTTGATAATTCATCATGCCATTCCTGACCATACTTTTCACTTTCCACATTTCTTCCCTCATATCCTTATCTTTAGGGATTTTTAGGTGTACTGACCCAAGAAGGGGTTGTCCCTCATTTCACGGGAATAAGGGGCTAAAGGCCCAGAGGCTTGTAGCTAGAAAAAGATAAAATACAAACCATTAACCTTCTAGATGCTTGCCTAGGTATCCCGAGGACATTGAAATGTATCTCATAATAAACTTATGGGACCCATAAAAGAATAACTAATAAAAAAATGCTAGCCATGGAGGAGCATGTGTGGGCACAGTTTTTATTGGTTAGGTAGAAGCTCCACACATGTTTCCAACTTGGGGAAACATGATGTAACGAGGATAGAGTAAAGGTGGTCACAATTTTTCACGCTTAGGTAGAAGCCCCAGCTTGGCTTCAATATGGAAACATCCTAAAAGAACAAAAAACAACAAATGGGCTTTGAAAAAGGTTGCATTGAAAACGAAGGTGCAACACACCCTCTACAAAGGAACCCATAAGTGAGACACTACAACCCCTTGTATTTCATGAACCCCATGCCAAATGTTTTTCCCCCAATCCATGACACCTCATCCACATGACTTATAAGGAGGTCCCTCAGGAAATACACCTAAACTTGAGGTACAATTCACCCAATAGGTTGTTTTGTCAACCCTCCCATTCCTAAACTTGGAAAATTGCATAGGGTCTTTGAGCATTAGTTTATTTTAATGAGGTGGTTTGGATGTACATGCTTAGATGGATCTTTTAGTGATTTTATTTACTCATCATGATGCATTTGAATTGAGATCCTTGGAGGGCGTATCCATTTGTTTTTGCAGGACCCAGCTGGTGGACAATTTTGGAGGAACAAGCCTAGCTTGGGATTCCATGGGGCTTGAATTCCATAGGTTGAATACTAGATACCACATGTCGAATGATAAAGACATGCCTTTGGAGTCCTAGAAGACATCATGGATTACCTAACCTAGCCCCTGCCACCCAAACAAATTTTCTAAGAAGGCCAAAACTTCACCCTTGAGGGCTTGACGTCATAGTAGGGCTAGGGTTTGGTGGTGGTTGAGGAAAATTGGCACGTTTTGAAGGAAGGAAGCCATGGATAAGGGAGAAGAGGCTTGGATATAAGAAACTTGGACTTTGTAGGCCTATCTTACCCATTTCCTACTCCAACGACTTGCAAAAGTGAGAAAACGTCACCCTAGAATGGTGAGGTCTTACTTTGGGGTTTTACTTAATTGTAAAATATGAATTAAAAACATATTATTTTATGTAAAGGGGAAAGATAAGGGTTGTTGACCCCTTATCTTGTGTTTTACCCTAACTTTGTGGATTCACTATGTTTATAACATTTTGTATAAATAGAGATCATTTGTATCTCATTTGATCATATCCCTCCCATTGTGAGAAGACTAGTTGGCTGAAATTTGCGACCTCTTGAGAATTTTTGGTGTCTCTCTCTTGTGAAAATTCTCTTTGGTGTTATCTCTTGGTGATTGGATAAGGCTAAGTTGTGCATACCTCTTGGAGTCTTCTTTACTTTCTCTTGAATGGTAAATTCTTGGTGAACTAGGGTTTTATCTCTCTCTTTATTGGAATTGGTAAAGAAAAAAATGCATTGGTTAGTTATTTCTTGCTTGTTCTTGGTTATTTATGGTAAAAACCATGGGAGGAGTATGTTTCATTCACCCTCCATTAAGCTTCATCTCATTTTCTAAGTTTATAAGTCATTTCTTGGACAAGGGTTGCTAGGAGAAATACAAGTGTGTATAACCTCCTATATTTACCCTAGTTTGATTGGCATACCCTATAGAGTAAGAGGATTTACACCCCTAAGGATATTGTTGATAATACTCCATTCACCCTATTATAAAGGCACTAATCTGATTGTTTGCATTGGAGAAGTAAAATTGTTTGCATTGGTAAATGTGTTTTGGTGAGATATCAATCTTGTTTAAGTTGGATTCTTTTGTGGATGCCTTGAGGTTTCCAAACCATCTAGGGAATATTGGTTATATTAGTAGTGTTGGAGCTATTATAAATTTAAATCTACAGCCATTAGGGCTATAGAAACTCTAATACAAATCTCTTACTGACTCACATTTCAATCATTAGAATTTTCTAAAAGTTTGCCACTATAATCTACTAATCTCAACACATATTTTGGGTGGAATCTTGGTAATTTTTAGTGGTTGAATTCGATGCTGTAACAACTTGTTTGATGCAGCTATAAGGCTGATAATTATCTCTGCAATACTTGTTTATGACAACATAGTCTTGTTGCTAAAGTCTCATGCATTATTAATTTATTTAAACTAGTCATTGCTAGCTTGTCTCTTGCAATCTTAACTAGACTTTTAACAAATTTATTTGAAGCTCTTATTATCATTTAATTGCTGATATATATTACTATTTGTTGTCGCAATTAGGGAAAACAAGCTTAACTTTCTTGTTCAACATATTATTGGGCTTGTATCTTTTTTTTTCCTTGTGTCTCGATCATGTACACTCACTTCTTGGTAGGTCTTATATACAGTGACACATATTCTACCATCTATGAGACTCTTTTCAAGCCATTATTAGCTTCCATCATTGACCTATAGGGGGAATATTCATCATCTCTTCATTTTCCATATCATTTATCACAAGGTCACCATGAATCCCCCTTGAGGTGATTACTTCATCTCTAAAGTGACGAGAATACCTATCTAAGGTGACAGTGGGTAGTTGTTCTCTCAACTGTCTCCATCTTGTGATTTGGGTTGGGATTTGCCCAACCTACAACTTGTGTGGTAACATTTTGGCGTCGTTGCTAGGGAGTATTTTAAATCCTCTTCCAAACCCTAATGATACTTTGGCAAGCTATCCCAAATTATTTTCCATATCTTTCCTAATGACTCCACCTGAATGAATTTCCCCTTCCACCCATGCTAATATTGTACTAAATCTCATATAGCGACTCCATTTTGGGGCGTACCCAAATGGGGCATTACTCGATCCCCAAAAACACTTCCAGGCATCGTAAGCCTTCACCCAAACAACCTAACCTTCCATCATCTCCCACTTCTCACAATTTTCCTTCTACCTCTCTTAGCCCTCCATCTTCACCTACTACCTCCACACCTCTACTCTCATTCGTTCCCACTTCTCCTAGTGCTACATGAAGCCCGTGGGTTAAATATGCATATAAATCTTTAGAAATGACAAATATCCCTAGGTATCCTCAGCAACTCCCAAAGGACTTCAAGGAGTGGATCCATAGCTTTTCAGGAGAAGATCTCATTACAGCCGAATATCACTTAGATGCCTTCCTGTGCGATCTAAAACCTTATGACCAACATGAAGATGTCCAAATGAGACTCTTCTCCTACACTCTTGTCATAAAGGCCAAGGAATGGTATGATAGTATTCTTCCAGGAACAATCACTAATTGGGATCTCTTTCAAGATTGTTTTACCAAAATATTTGGAAAAACAAATATTACCAGTCCCTTTACGATCAACTCTATAACTACAAAAGAAATTTAGGATAAATTATAAGGGGTTTCAATGATAGGTTCAATACGCTCGTAAGGATTTTTCCTCAAGATTTCAAACCTTCCCAAAGTACTATCCTCAAGTCTTACATGTCAACCATGAGAGACCCCTGCGGAGTTCTAATTGGAAAGGGACGCCCTACAACCTTACTTGAAGCCCAATAAAGGGTGTGTGAGATAGAAGAGAACATAACCTCATCTCTCATCCAAGAGGAGGATCATCTTGAAGAAATCATTTAGATTAATAAAGTTGATGACTTTGTCGTACCGGACCCTCCCCACAATATCAAGACATACCTACAGAGAGAATGAGAGGAGGCTGCTAAAAAATATTCTAATTGCATGATGAGTCTATTGGGTAAAGAAAATGAACCAACATAAAAAAAAATACTTTCCCCAAAAAATGATGTTTTGAAGGTTGAAAGGAAATGAGAAACAAGGCAGGATGAAGAAAAGTTTTTGCAACATATTCAACAAGTTCTGACATAGCCACATAAAGAGAACAAAATTGGTATAATCAAAAGTGAAGAGAAAACTCTTTCCTCAAAGAAAACCAAAAAGGGAGATTTTGTAAATGATGTCAACATAACCCATCAGGTTTCGGAGGAGGGGATTGACAACACCTTCATTTTATCCAACTCTCTTTTCCTTGATGAGGAAAAGAAAAAATGATATTGGGGCTTATATTTTGATGGTGCACACTCAAGAGCAGGCTCAAGCGCATGAATAGTCTCGAGATTACCATACAATGAGAATACCCTTTTCCCTTATAGGCTTGAGTTTAACTGCACAAACAACATCACCGAGTATGAAGCCCTTATCTTGGGAATTAATCTTTCCATTGATATGAACATCAAGTCTCTGCACGTAAGAAGAGACTCTGAATTTATCATTTCACAAGTTAACAAGAAATTCACTGCTAAAAACCCAATGTCGAAACACTACAAAGATGCCATCTGGGAGGCCATGAAGAAGTTTGATAACTTTTCGATTGAAGCCATCCCTAGGGAAGAGAATCATTTGGAATATAAACTTGTTGTTTCCGTTTCTACCCTACAAATTTTCAAATAAATTGGCCTCTATAATTTCGAATTAAATTACAGACCCTCACTACCTAATAAATTGGAACATTGACAAGTCTTTGATAATGAAAACCAGATTCTATGTTTTCTCCAAAATGAAGGTAAATTTCGGAAGCCTAGATAAACCTACTAGTGGAAAAGGGGAATATTGAGATCATTGATTTAGCTGATTGACCCTTTCCTAATGGTGTCATCCCCTTAGAGAGAATTTTTTATTGAAATGACATGTATAAGGGGAGGTCGTCAAGCGCAATTGATGACGAGATCATTGAATTCAAAATTGGCACCGGGGAACCCCTGAATATGATCAAGGAACAATGTCTCATGAAAGGGAGAAGTTGATTTCCCTCATAAGAGAATTAAAGGATTTTCTCTCTTGGTCTTACAAAGATATAAAGGCTTACCGAGAGGACGTTATACAACATGCTGTTCCACTTATATAAGGCACAAAACCCTTCAGAAAAAATCTCAGGTAGATGAACCCAAAATTTTCCCCATAGGTCCAAAGGGAGTTGCAAAAGATCGTTGAGGAAAGAATAATTGAGCCTATCAGATATTCATCTTGGGTGTCTAATCCAATCATCGTCAGGAAAAAAACTAGTGAGATCATGATATGCATTGATTTCATAAATTTGAACTATGATTCACTTAAAGACAACTATCCTATACCAAACATGGAGTATCTTTTGCAAAGGGCCACTGAACTAGAAATGATGTCCATGCTTGATGGTTTCTCAGGATATAATCAGGTGTTGGTAAAGGAGGATGACCAACTAAAAATCACTTTCACCACCCCTTGGGGAACTTATAAGTATTTGAGAATGCCCTTTGGGCTAACCAACATAAGGACCACTTTCCAACACACCATGGATTATTATTTTAGGGATTTGATCAAGAAAATTATAGAGATCTATCAGGATGATCTAACCACTATCTCCAAAAAGAGGGATCAACACATCCAACACTTAAGAACAATTTTCCAAAGGTGCAGAGAGTATGAAATTTCTCTCAACCCTAAGAAATCAATTTTTGCTGCTGACAAAGGAAAGTTGGTGGGTCATATTATTTATAAAGATGGAATCACAATAGACCCTACCAAGTTTGAAGCCATCAAGAATATCCCTCTCCCTAAAGAAAATAAATCCTTGCAATATTTCTTTGTCCAAATTAACTTCTTAAGGAGGTTCACTCTGAACTTTGCTGAGATTGTTAAACCCCTTAACATATTGTTAAATAAGGATGCCCATTTCAAATGGGACAATGAAGATAAGATATCCTTCCAATGTATAAAGGAAGCAATAACTATCACACCAGTCCTGGTCAGTCCAAATTTTGCTAAGGAATTCATCATATTCTCTTTTGCTTCAAAGGACACCATTATGGAGTTCTATTGCAGAAAAATGACCAAGGGGATGAAAAACCAATTGATTCACGAGAAATAATCTTAGAGACTCAGAGCTGGATTACACCATTACGAAAAACAAGCTTACGCTCTAGTCAAGTATCTCAAACATTTTCAAACTTATGTGGGATACAACAAGATCAAAGCCTTCGTCCCTTACCTTGTTGTAAAGGACGTTTTGCCACAACAATATTTCCTTGGATCAAGGGGAAAATGGGTTTTACAGATACAAGAATATGATTTGGATATCAAACCATCCAATATAATTAAAGTTCAAGGGTTGGCTAAGATTTTGACAGAAAGAAATCAAGAATCCATCGAGATATGAGAGAAGTAACAAATAAACATTATCATAAGCGAAATTGAGAACAACAAGTGGTATTCAGGTTCTATTTATTACTTGAAGAACCTCACTTTCCCTGATCATTTAGTAGATCACAAGAGGAGAGACTTAAGGCTCAAAACTATGAAGTACTGCTTAACAGAGGTGAGTCTCAGTTGGATGAACACTGATGGGGTGATCCTCAGGTGTGTGAATAACGAAGAAGATGACAAGTTAATGGATGACCTTCATTTAGGGTATTGTGGAGGCCATTTTGCAGCTCGCACTACTTCCCATAATATTTTAAGGGTAGTATATTATTGTCACACTATTTTCTCTGAAACACATCGATATATAAGATCTTGTCAACCATGTCAATTCTTTGTTGACAAACAATGCCTCCTTGCCCTTCCCCTTAATCTAGTCATCGTAGAAGCACCATTTCAACAATGGGGATTGGATTTCATTGGTGAGTTCAAGGAAAAATATAGTAATCGTTATCGATGGGTTTTGACCACCACTGACTACTTCACCAGATGGGTGGAATCTATCCCAACAAAGAAATCAACAAAAGAGGTTGCGATGAAGTTCCTTGAGGAAAATATTACCACTAGATTCAGTGTTCCTGCCAAAATAACCACATATAACACAAAATATTTTATCTCGATGTTGCTCAATGAGTTTTGTTTTAAGTATGGGATCATTTTAGCACACTCCTCAAATTAATATCCTTAAGGAAAAAAATTGGCAGAATCCAACAACAAAAAACATCATGAATATTGTAAAGAAAATTGTTGGGGATAACAAGAAAAGTTGGGATAGCAAGATTAAGTATGCCTTGTGGGAATACCACACAAATACTAAGACCTCCACCAGGAAAACCTATTTTGAGTTAGTATACAGGTTAGAATCACTCTTACCTATAAACCTCTAGATTCCAACACTACAAATATCCCAACAATTTACCACATATAAAGAAGCATTGCAAAGGCGAATTGATCAACTCATGGAATTGGACGAAACTCGAAGATTGAAATTTGATCAAATGACAAAGAATCAATAAAATGTGAATGAGACATTTTATCGTAGGGAAAGGCAAAAATATTTCAATAAATAGGACCATGTCTTAATATGGGACAAGAGGAGAGAAAAACCTGGAATGCATCGAAAGTTTGACAGTATTTGGTTGGGGCCCTACAAAAAAGAGGAAATATCGAGACATACTCTTTTTACTTGTCCATGATAGAAGGGAGGATGATACCACTACTAGTGAATGGATCCCTCCTCAAACATTATTACCAAGGTGGCACTTGAATTGTTTAGGGCCCGGTCCCCAAGAAAGTAGGTAGGTCATCTTTCTTTCCTTGCATTTGCATCTTGATTGATTATGATTGTTTAGATGAATTTCATGTTTAATTTTGCTATAATTGCATATTGATTTCATGTTTAGTTTATACATTTTTGAAAAAATGCTAAATTTTTCTTTTCTAGATTAGTTCATTTTTGGTTTTGATGTATATGGATGAAGGGTGATAGAACCACCCTAGATTTTATAGTGTTTTGTTTCAGTGTAGGCACATGTCCACCATGATATGATGCAGTTCTCATGCTCTCTACAATGAGAACATGACCCCAAGTAGGAGCCATATGTTATCCCCAACTCCTAGGGATAACTAAGGAGATGATATCTCGAGGCCCTCGGGTTGAAAACATGGAGTACCAAGAGACACATTGACCAACAATGTCCACTTGCACAGACAAAGATCCAACACACCACCACAACTACAGGTTCTCCACGACGGTATCCACCACATTAGCTGGCCCTTGGAAGACATTGGGTCTTACTCCATTAGGTATAAGTCATTTAAATATTTGAGGGATTTGAGTTTGTTTCATCTATTACTACTTTTGATTATATAATGTCTTATTGGACATTATGCTCTTTGCCATGTTTCACTTTGGCGGTGACATTGTTCCCTAGTAAGTGGGTCACCCTTAGGGATATATTTTCTATTGGGGGGTCCTCTTGAAGATTCATCATTGCATTCTCGACCATACTTGTCACTTTCCACATTTCATCCCCTCATCTCCTTATTTTTTGGGATTTTCATTTGTATTGACCCAAGAAGTGTCTGTCCCTCATTTAATGGGAAGAAGAGGCTGAAGGCCTAGAGGCTTGTAGCTAGAAAAAGATAAAATCCAAACCATTAAAATTCTATATGCTCGCCGAGGGATCTCGAGGACATTGAAATGTCTCTCATAAGAAACTGATGGGACCTATAAAATAATAACTAATAACAAAATTCCAACCAAGGAGGAGCATGTGTGGGCACTATTTTTATTGCTTAGGTAGAATCCCCACACATGTTTCCAACTTGGGGAAGCATGATGTGACCAGGGTAGAGTCAAGGTGGGAATATGTTTTCATGCTTAGGTAGAATCCCTACCTTGGCTTCAACCTGGAAACATCCTAAAAGAACAAAAGGCAACAAATGGGCTTGGAAAAAGGTTGCATTGAAAACGAAGGTGCATCAAACTCTCTACAAAGGAACCCATAAGTGAGACACTACAACCCCTTGTATGTCATGAACCTCATGCCCAAAAGTTCCCCCCTAATCCATGACACCTCATCCACATGACTTAGAAGGAGGTCCCTCTGGAAACACCCCTAAATTTGAGGTACAATTCACCCAATAGGTCGTTTTGTCAACCCTCCCATACCTAAAGTTGGAAAATTGCATAGGGTCTTTGAGCATTAGTTAATTTTAATGAGGTGGTTTGGATGTACATTCTTAGATGGATATTTTGTTTATTTTTTTTACTCATTATGATGCATTTGACTTGAGATCCTTGGAGGGCGTATCCATTTTCTTTTGCATGACCCAACTGGTGGATAGTTTTGGAGGAACAAGCCTAGCTTGGGATTCCATGGGGCTTGAATCCCACAGGTTGGATACTAGAGCCCACACGTCGGATGATGAATACATGCCTTTGGAGTTCTATAAGACATCATGGAGTACCTAACATAGCCCCTACCACCCAAACGATTTTTCTAAGAAGGCCAAAAATTCACCCTTGAGGGCTTGACATCATAGTAGGGCTAGGGTTTGGTGGTGGTTGAGGAAACTTGGTATGTTTTGAAGGAATGAATCCATGGATCAGGGACAAGAGGCTTGGATCGAAGAAACTTGGACTTTGGAGGCCTAGATCACTGATCTCCTACTCCAATGACTTGCAAAAGTGCCAAAACGTCACCCTAGAAGGGCGATGCCTTACTTTAGGTCTTTAATTATGTGCAAAATACGAATTACAAAAGTATTATTTTATGTAAAGGGGTAAGATAAGGGGTTTTGACCCCTTATCTTGTGTTTTACCCTAACCTTGTGGACAAACTATGTTTATAATATTTTGTATAAATAGAGATCATTTGTTTCTCATTTGTTCATAGCTCTCCCATTGTGAGAAGACTAGTTGGATGAAATTTGCACCCTCATGGGAATTTTTTGGTATATCTCTCTAGTGCAAATGATATTTGGTGTTATTTCTTGGTGATTGGATATGGTTTAGTGGTGCACATCTCTCAGAGGATTCTTTACTTTCTCTTGAATGGTAAATGATTGGTGAACTAGGGTTTGATCTCTCTCTTTATTGGAATTGGTAAGGAAAATATGCATTGGTTAGTTATTTCTTGCTTGTTATTGGTTATTGTTGGTTAAAAACCTAGGAGAAGTATTTTGCATACACCCTCCATTAATATTCATCTCATTTTCTAAGTTTATACGTCATTTCTTGGACACAGGTTGCTAGGAGAAATACAAGTGTGTATACCCTCCTAGATTTACCCTAGTTTGATTGGCATACCCTATGGAGTAAGAGGATTTACACCCCTAGGGATATTGTTGATCTAACTCGTGCTTTAAATACTCCATTCACCCTATTATAAAGGCACTAATATTATTGTTTTCATTGGAGAAGTAAAATTGTTTGCATTGGTAAACGTATTTTGGTGAGATATCAATCTTGTTTAAGTTGGATTCTTTTGTGGATGCCTTGAGGTTGCCAAACCCTTTAGGGAGTATTGGTTCTATTAGTATTCTTGTATCTGTTAAAAATTTAAATATACAACCACTAGATATGTAGAAACCCTAATACAAATCTCTTAATAACTCACATTTCAATCGTTAGAATTTGCTAAAAGTTTGCCACAATAATATACTAATCTCAACACATATTTTGGGTGGAATATTTGTAAGTTTTAGTGGTTGGATTTGATGCTGTAACAAGTTGTTTTCTACAGACACAACACTGATAATTATCTCTCCAATACTTGTTTATGACAACCTTGTCTTGTTGCTAAAGTCTCATGCATTATTACTTGATTTAAACTAGTCATTGCTAGCTTGTCTCTTGGAATATTAAATAGACTTTTACCAATTTTATTTGAAGATATTATTATCATTTCATTGCTGATATATATTACTTTTTGTTGCTGCAATTAGGGACAACAATATTAACTTGCTTGTCCAACATATTATTGGGCTTGTATCTTTGTTTTCCTTGTGTCTCGGGTAGGTACACTCACTTCTTGGCATATATTCTATACATTGGCACATATTCTACCATCTACCAGACACTTTTCAAGCCCTTATTACCTTCCATAATTGACCTATAGGGGGACTCTTCATCAACTCTTTAACTTCCATCTCATTTCCCCCAGGGTCACTGAGATTCCCCACTTGAGGTGATTATTTCATCTCTAAAGTGACAAGAATACGTATCTAAGGTCACAGTGCATAGGTTTTCTCTTAGTTGTCACCATATTGTGGTTTGGGTCAGGATTTTCCCAAACTACAACTTGTGCGATAAAAATTCCTATCATCACCCAACTTTTATTTAATTGTATCCAATAAGACAAATTTTAGATCTTGTGTAATGTAGGGGGGTCGATTCAAAACTGTGACCACAAAAGAAGACCTTCGACAAGATTTCAAGTGTGGCTTTCAAGCCATGGTTGAACGCTGAAAAAACATGAGGAAACCACAATCTTCCCCTTTGAATGACATCATTAGTAGAATAAATGGACTTCAATTGTTGATTACTTGTAAAATCTATTCACAATTGATTTCACCCATAAATGAATGTGTCTTTCTATTTTAAGCAAAAGAGAAACAACAATAATGAGGAAAGCAGTGGAAAATAGCTCCATGACAATGGAGCATAGTTTGATGATGGTGGTGTGCATCCTGACCATGATGGTGGAGTGCAACCCGATGATGGTGGTATGCAACCATGTCATGACGATATTATGGCTATAAAATTAGAAGTATGGATTAATAAAATTATTGATATTTACTTCCATATGGTGAACTTATAACTTTTTTTGTTTTGATGGTAGAGTATGTAGATGAGAATGTTTGCAGAGAGGAGGAACACATGGAAACCAAATCAATGGTCTTGATTAGTCAACCTGGTAAATAAAATTGCAATGATATTTGCATTAATGAAATACTTCTATGAATAACTAACTATATCAATTAAACCCTTTTTTTTATTGTAGTCAAGGTCCCCCAACAATAGCATACATGCCATGGACATTATCTGACTAGACATACGATGGGTCAGAGCATTCATATTGAATCAACAACAATAGAGGGTCCAACAACTAAAGCGAATCTAGACATAGATGATCCAATCAACATATTTATAAAAACTAAAAAACATAAAAAGAAGTGATTGTATATTGTCGGGCCCGAGATATGATCACTTTTATGACGGTTATTATACACTTTTGCCGCATGTACATATGTGTTTTTCATATTTTAAAGGAGCTTTTTGAAGAATTTTATGATAAAATGGTATGATCGACATAAGGTACGTGTGATTCATGTTTAATGATTGTATGAAGTAAAATTCATCATGTTTTATGATTACCAAGATCTAATTCACATTTTTCTGGTGTTATAGGGTAAAAACGCACCATGTTTATGCTTCCAACACTTGATCCAACACTCCTTCCAGTACTCGTTCCGACACTTGATCCGACACTCTGTCCAGAACTGCGTATTGCACAAAAACGTAGGGCGACTTGGTGGTTATGGTATTGGCGGCAAGTGACGGGAAAATCAGGCACGTGGGTTTTGTTCATGCTTTCCCCCTACAACTACTGAGCTCCCAACAACTCAGTTTCAGTTTCTCAAGAGGGCGATTATTGGTTTGCTCTGTTTTATCAGTTAGGGCATCATTTATTGTAATTTGCCAAAATTAGAAGTGGTCGACCACTTGGTCTGTAAACATTATAAATACCACTGAGGTGGTCAGATGATTGTTAAGTAGCATAAGCATTAGAATTGTTAGTGTGGTAGAAAGAAAAACGATTTTACTCTGTTTTGAGTTTTTACATTGCCAGATTATGTGAGAACTGCGTTTTTGAGTTTTTATGGTGAATTCGACCTGCTCAGTTCGTGGTGTACTTTTAGAGAGTGACCACGACTTGCTGGGGGGCCCACTAGTAGTTTGGTAACTGTCTTCGTGTTTGTTTATGCATTTCATAATTTAATTGTTCTCTTTATTTTCTGTACATGCATATTTTTATTGTGTTAATTGGTTTGCTGTAGTTTAATTGTTTTGGCTCTCTTTTGCAGGTTAGAATGATGAGATGTGTTAGCATGCATTGATCTTGTAGATTAGGAATAGAATTGCAAGTCTCTATACTAACCCCGTGTGCAATTAGATGTTAGATTATGCTTTCTTTTATGATTTTATAGTCAAGTTTAAAACAAAGTTTAATTAGAATAGAACATAGTTTTGATTTGGGTTTTCTTTGACATGGATTTGATAGACGGATATAATTAATTCCAGTTTTGAATTATAGCTTGCTTATTTCAGTTTTATATAGATCTCGTTTAATTAGTTGTTGGTTGATGTAGATTGTTAGTTTACTTTTCAATATCATAGTTTAATTTCTGTTTTTAATCATTTCTTTATTGCAGTTTGAATTGTTAGAATAAACATAACATAGTTTCATTTTACGTAATTTCCTTTCCTAGAATTAAATTGCAATTGCAGTTCTTAGTTAATGATTGAGTTTAAGTATGAATTTTGCTTATGTAGAATAGAAGTATAATGATGATCTTGTTATGTTGTTGATGATTTATACATGAATATGTAGAGTATTTAACATTGTTTTGTCATGGCTAAACTCTCATTGGATTGTTTAATCCATACCTTTCACTTTGCCATTGAGATTAGTGTTGATCTTATACCACTGGAATTGTCCTTTGTTGTCAAGTGCCAACGAGATATCATCCGACACCAGAGATATTCACATAACCACCAACATTATATTTGAATTTTCATAGGTTAAATGATAGTTTTCACGTTTTCATAGATTAAGAAATAGTTTTCTTGCTTTCATAGATTAAAAGAAATAGTTTTCCTTCTTTCATAGATATAGTTTCTTGCTTTCATAGATTAGAATAAAGTTTTATTGTTGCTATAGGATAGATAGACTTTGCTTTGATAAATTAGATAGTAGTTTTCTCATCATAGATTAAGCATTAGTTGGTAGTTCTTCTTGATTTCAATAAGATAGATTTTTTTTCATGCATTAGAAATAGTTTTGCATTAAGCATTCAGTCCACTTGCCTCTTAGGCTGGATAGTTTTTCAATGAGAAGTTTTACTTTGATTGCTTGCAGTAGTCAGTTTCCTTTGCTTACTTGTCTATTTGCTTTAGTAGGTTAGTTAGGTGTCTTTACTTACTTGTCTATTGCTTTAGTAGGTTAGTTAGGTGTCTTTGCTTGCTTGTCTATTTTCTTTAATATGTTAGTTAGGTGTCTTTGCTTACTTGTTTATTTATTTGCTTTCATAGGATAATTGCTCATTGAATGTAGGTTGGCAAGTTAAAATAGTTTTCTTTTGTTAGTTGCTCATTATTATGCTTAGTAGTTTGCCTTTGCTTATTGTTGAACTAGTTTTCTTTGAATAAGGTTTTTGACTTACTTTTCTTAGGATTATCCATCAATCCTTGGCCCAAAAGTACTTAGGTTACCGAGTTTCAATTTGCTTAGTAGGGTTTGTTCATTAGATAGCTTTGTTTGAATAGATTAGTCTTAGATAGCTACCTTCCTTAGTTAGACTATACTCCTACCATCCTTCTACCTTTGCCATATATTTTGCTACAACTCTAAGTCTACTTACCCCGGGTTGACAATTTAATTAAGGGTTTTTAGTGTCTTTTTAGTGCATATAGAACACCCATCATTTTTGGTGCCGTTGCCAAGGAGTTGTCTCAAGGTAAGAAGTAATTAGGAATTATATCATTTTAGACCTTAGCATTAGTTTGGTGGTGGGAGAACTTTAAGATGAGAGGTAAGAACCCGTGCATCTTCTATAGCAGGTTCCCCCAAACCCAATGGTAGTTTTTATTTTTGTTTTTCATGAATAGACCTAGGAATCAAATGGTAGATTTTTCTTTTTGTTTTTGCTTTCTTTCATGAATAGGCCTAGAGACCCACAAGGTAGATACATTAAATCAAAATCAAACCTTTCAACTAAGGTTCCTTCCGATCTCTTTGGGGGAAGGAATGTTCCTCTTATAAAATCCGCAGACCAATATCGAAAAACAAGAGCTATATCAACTCAAAGAGCTAAAATAGTCTCTGAAGAGACTAATACAGGGAGCACTATAGAACAAGAAATTGAAGCATCAATCATATTAGGAAAGGAGGCAAGATCACTCGAGTCTTCCACAGAACCAAACCATACAACCTTTTCTTTTACACCACCACCAGGGGACCCTAACTTTAAAGATATCATAGACCCTGAACATGTGAATCTTTTGTTTGGTAGTTCAACCAATGTAATCATCTCCCAAACTGACACAAAAACTTTGGCACCAATAGTCTCAACCGGCTCGAGTAGAGTCCCATATATCCAATCCATAGGAAGGCCTTTCCATAAAAGGGAAACCTTGTTTTCTTCAAAGGTAAAACCACCTAGGTACTCTCTTTTTGGAAACCAAGACAATATGGATGATCAGGAGGACCATAACAATGGAAAACATAGAGAGGAAGAAGAAACTGGAAACCAAACCGAAACTACCTTCGGATTTCCGATTTTGGACACCACTCCAAATGTCAACATGAAGAATATTCCTCTCTCATCACTGCCTACCTTTTATGGTAAAAACAATGAATATCCAGACACCTTCCTATTTGAATTTGACATCTTGTGTAGGAGCTACAACTACATACAAGATGCCTAGAAATTAAAACTCTTTCCAGCCACCCTCAAAGACTCTGCACTAAGATGGTTCATGGGGTTGGGAGAATCCAGTATTAGGTCCTAGGAAGCCATGAAAGACATATTTCTCAAGAAATACCAAGACTATTGCAATACCAAAGAGTCTCGTAATGACATATTTAAAATCTAATAGTTAGAAGACGAGACCCTTAAAGATTATATGGAAAGATTTGGTTATATCTCCTAGAAGTAAAAATACCATGACCTCCCAGAGGATGCAATTACGGCTCTTTTCCTTAAGGGAATTTTAGAAGAATATTTAGAGAGGCTTAATCTGATGGCATCAGGTGACATATCTCATAAACCATTTGCTGAAATATGTGAAATGTGTAAGAATTATTCAAGGAGTAGATCCAAAACATGAAATAATGTTTGGGACCCTTACAACAGAAACTTAAAACCAGTTAGTTCAGGTGGTATTACAAGAGCAGAGATAGGGAAAATTTTAGAAAACTTTAAGACTGACATCTTAAGCACAATAGGTTCCCAGTTGGATACCCTTAAACTAAAAAAGAAACATGAGGAGGAAAATGTAACAATAAGCATATATTTCCCAAGATCCAGGAGGAAGCATTCCTTAATGGAGTGCCCATTAGAGAACATTTCAGTTTGTGGGTTCTGTACATAAGACCATGTGACTGAAAAATGTCCATCATTGCCTGGTTTATTAGCCATATATAGGAGTGGATATCCCAGGGAGTCTTCTTATGCACCTAGGAGGCTATGGAAGCCTAGGAATCAACCCACATACCTGGATCTATAGTCTCAAGTTCCACCCTATTATCAACAACAATAGTGGAACTCACCAGATTGGAAAAAATGGTCTACTTAGTACCAACATCCTTGGATTCAAGGATGGAGGGGAGGACACAACCAAGGAAGTCCTCAAGCTCCACCTATCCATATGTCCAACCATCATTATCCTCAGTTCCCACCAAACACTCCACAACTTTTGCCAGGTTTTGTTCCACCACCTTTACCTCCTATCCCACAACAACAACAATTACAATTTCAAAATGAAAGCTCCCCGAGACCGACACTATTACCGACACAATCAGTGCCGAATCCCAATAATAATCCCCCTCAACCTCTTCACAATGTTGAGACACATGCCTTCCGGACATATGTTATTACTCTTGTTCCATTACAGGAAATTCAACTAAGATCAGGAAAAGTTTTGGAGAGGCAAATACCTTCAGTAGTCATCTAGGAAGAAGAAGAAGAAGAAACCACCAAACAACCCATGGATGATACTAGGTGGGAAGATGTTATTATCCCGAAGAACCAAGAACCCAAGCTTTCCCAAAATGAACCTTTACAAATTACGAAGGTCCCTCCTTATCCAGACCGATTGGTAATCGAGAAACCTACCACCCGACCAAAATTTGACATTTTGAATGAATTGAAAAATATTTTTGTCAAGATTCCTCTGCTTCAAGCTATTAAATACATTCCAATCTATATTAAGGGAGCCAAATAATTGTGTATCAAGAAGCTAGGTAGGAAGCAAAAAGATCCCCCTACAATACACTTGATAGGAGGACTTTTTGAGTACATATCAGAGCAGCCAAAACTAGAAAAATATGGGAACCCAAGAAACCCCATAGTGACTATAACCATTAATGAGGTCTCAATTGGAAACACTCTCATAGACCTAGGGGCATCCATCAATGTTATGGCCGCTACTACCTTGGAACAATTACAGTTGCAACCTCTTTTTCAACCTACCCCAACCATTTTGGAATTAGAAGATAAGACTAGGGTTATACCTGAAAGAATTTTAGATGATATGATGGTTACTTTAGCCTCATGGGAGTACCCAATATATTTTCTTGTCATTCACTCAAAGGATCCTACCAAAGGCCACCCCGTTATTTTGGGAAGACCTTGACTAGCCACATCCAATGCATTTATTGGTTGTAGAGAAGGAGAAATGACCATCTCGAATGGTCTCTCTATCTAGAAGCTCACCATTTACCCTCTAGCTCAACCTATTATGGAGAAGCTATGGTGGCTTGAATGTCCATACGAGAGCGAAGACTGGGAAGAACCCATATTGCCTAGTGACCATGCAAGGGCACTTCAATAGCATACAACAGAAAATGTGCTAAACCAATTTATTTCTTCTATCACATGTGTGGATTTTCCACAGTCCTTTCCCCAATTTGAATACATGTTTGGGGAATAATTTCAAGAACAATTAGATGCATCCATTTTGTCTTCTACATCTTTTATTTTCGAAATAAATGAGTCTGCCATGTCTTATATTATGCCCTACGAGATTAGTCTAGGGAATTTTTTACATATAAACTCCAGGCTAGATACAGACCAACATAAACAGTTAGTAGATATCCTTAAAGAACAAACATGAGCATTTTCCTGGTAATACACTGATATGAAGGGTATACACCCCAACACATGCATCCATCACATATATACCCAGGGGGAAGTAGCACCTGTTAGGAAACCCCAGAGAAGGATGAGCCCAACACTTAAGGATATAGTCAAGGAGGAGATTCAAAAGTTGCTAAATGTCAGATTTATCTATCCCATCTCCGATAGTAAGTGGGTATCCCCGCTTGTAGTGGTTCCAAAGAAAGTGACCGGGAAATGGAGAACTTGTGTTTCTTTCCGGAAACTCAAAAAGGCCACTCTGAAAGACTACTTTCCTCTCCCTTTCATTGACCAGGTTCTAGATACTTTGTCTGGAAAGAAGTATTTCTCCTTTCTAGTTGGGTACAAAGGGTACAACTAGATTCTTATAGCACCCGAGGACCATGAAAAGACTACCTCTACTTGTCCTTGGGGAACCTATGCCTATAGGGTCTTACCATTTGGATCGTGTAATGCCTCTGCCACTTTTCAACAAGCAGTATTAGGGATATTTGCTGATCTTATTCATGATTGTGTGGAGGTCTACATGGATGAATTCATAGTCTATGGAAACACTTACCAAGAAGTCTTAGACAAATTAGAAAAAGTCCTCATCATATGCCAGGAAATGAACCTATCTCTAAGTCATGAAAAGTGAAAAATGTTGTGAACTGAAGGAGTGGTTCTTGGAGATCATGTTTCATTTGAAGGGATAAAAGTCGATCCTGCAAAGATTGAGTTCATCGTCAAACTTCCATCCCCCAAGAATGAGAAAGAGGTGAGAATATTTCTTGGACATGCCGGATATTACCGACGGTTTATTGAAAATTTTACAAAGATTACTGCACCTATGTTTGGATTACTAATAAAAGATGTTGATTTTGTTTGGAATGAGCAGTTTCAAACTACCTTTGAAACCCTGAAAGATAAGTCGTCGGTGGCACCAGTTCTTAGAGGGTCCAATTGGACTCTCCCATTTCATATATCCACTGATCCCTCCGACACTACACTAGGAGGGGTATTAGGGTAGAAATAGGACCAACAATCCTATGCCATTTATTTTGTAAGCAAAAACTTGTCCCTTGCCGAGTTAAACTACACAGTAACTGAGAAGGAATTCTTGGCAGTTGTTCATGCTATCAACAAATTTTGTCATTACATTACAAGTTATGAAGTATTTGTACACATCGACCATTATGCCATTAGATTCCTCATGAATAAACCTATAACTAATGGTCGAGTGACTAGGTGGCTCTTGTTATTGAAAGAATTCAATATTACTGTGCTTGGCCGACCTGGAAAGGATAATGTAGTAGCTGAATTTATTTCCCAAATAAAAAATGAGGATGATGATATCCCTGTAGATGATAGTTTCCCAGATGAGCACCTCTTTTCCCTTTCTGTCAATACCCCATGGTTTGTGGATATGGAAAACTATCTGGCCACTAGGAAGTTACTGTCTCATTTGACACCTCATGAAAAACAGAAAATTATTACACAAAGTGCTAATTACTCTTGGGTTGGTCATGATTTTTTTCGCACAGGTCCTGATTTGATTATTCGTAGATGTGTCTGAGAGGACGAGGTACCTGATATACTATGAAGCTATCATGATGGACCATGTGGTGGCCATTTTTCTGACAAACATACATCATATAAGGTGTTACATTCAGGTCATTATTGGCCTAACATTTTCAAAGATGCTACCAAGTATGTGAGAAGTTGTGATAGTTTCCAAAGGATAGGAAGACCTATGTCATCTGAAGAAATTCCTTTGCAGGCCCAAGTTATGATAGAACACTTCGAAAAATGGGCCCTCAACTTTGTAGGACCAATTTCACCCATGTCCCATAGGAAGAGATATATTTTGGTTTGTACAGACTATGTCACCAAATGTGTAGAGGCAAAAGCCCTATTCAGGGCTACAGAGAAGTCTGTTGTCGAATTTATCTATGAAGACATCTTTACCCGCTTCAGTTTCCCTCGTGAAATTGTTATGGACCAAGGCACTCAATTTACTTCCAAGATGATGAAAGAGCTAACCGAGAAATATGGGATTAAACACCGTAAATATTCTCCATACCACCCGCAAGACAATGGTCAGGTAGAATCCACAAACAAAGTTTTGGAAGCCATATTGACCAAGACTGTTTAGTTACATCATCAAGATTGGGATGATAGGCTTCCAGAGGCTTTGTGGGCATATCAGACTACCTGGAGAAATACCACTGGGCATACCCCTTATGAACTAGTGTACGGGAAACAAGTACTTTTACCTATAGAATTACAAGTAAGGACCTTCCATATTGCTGCAGAATTAGGATTGAACCTAGATGAGGCTCAAAATCAACAAGCCCTACAACTAAATGAGTTGGATGAAATCATGAAAGATGCCATCCAACGGACAATATTAGTCCAAAACCAGAGGAGCAAGTGGCATGACAAGTTTATTAAGAAGAAGCACTTCCAGGTTGGTGATTGGGCCCTGTTGTTTGATTCCCGATTCAAAACCTTCAAAGGAAAACTTACCACCCATTGGTTGGGCCCTTACGAGGTAGACACTTTATATGACAATGGAGCTGTAAAAATTAAAACAATTGATGATGGACAAGTCTCCTTTGTGGTAAATGGCCACTGACTTAAATTTTATCATAAGCCCATTTCCAGAGAAGATTTTCTACAGGTCATGTCAACTGACAAGGAACTGGCATTATTATATGGGGAAGTCCCCCCTTGTTCTTGAAATTTTTTCTGAATTTCCTACTGTATATATGTAAATAATTTTTGAATTTTGTTAATAAGGAAATTCTAGATATTTCTGTAAGTATTTATTCCACCAGGAGTACATAGTTTCAAGGATCTTTCTTCAAAACATTGTTATACTTGAATTTTGTTTCTGTTAAAGCATCAAATGAATATTGACTTACTATAGTTAGCCATATTTTTGCAAACATTCTCATTTTTTTAAGGCATTCTAAAGCAATTGCTCTTTAAACTCTTCACTACTGTATAAGGAAGTGATACCATAACTATCAAGCCTAGAGGTCTCTCGTACAGTTTTTCCAAGAAACCTGAGTAAGTGAGTCAAGTGTCTTTATCAAAGAGTAACAAGGAGGTCTAATGAGTGGTTATTCATGGAAACATCACAATAAATACAAAGGAAGAAAGTAAGTTGAGCCTAGAGATACCTTTCTGTTCTTTCTCAATGGTACCATCCACTACACACTATATAGCTTGATTATATCATATCTTTAGATAGGACACGTCCGCTTAAGTACCCCTTACATAGGGACAATCACTAAGTAATATAATGGAAAGTCATCCTCTAACATAAATACCATCCCAATTGAAAAAAAAAAGAAAGAAAAAGTTTTTTTCAGAGTTGTTCCCCCATATTCTTGCATAAGCAATATTATACTAAAATCTTAAAGGGTAACCCGCCAGGATACTGAACAGGTCTGCTGGCAGTGGGTACCGGCCTGTGGTATGACTAGGTAAACCCGCTAGAGTAATGAACAAGCTTGCTGGCAACAGGGCATTCTACCTAGCGAGGATGGTAATCTGGCAAAAATAAATAATAAATTTAAACTTGTCCTGATGTACAACATTACTTGCAGACAAAGCTGACATGAAATATGTGTAGTTAGGCTAAGGTTAATGAATCTCATACACTTTCCATTGGGAAATAACTCTAATACTATCTTGAAACTCTCTTTCCTACCTCTTCTTATCTATATATATGATCTCTTATCCTATAGGTGGGGCCATCTTCTAACTGTCTCGTCAGACCAAGCTGTGAAATTTTATCTTTACACTTGACATACTATAAATCTTCTACTATTGGGGGATACTGACTAGTTTCCTATACTTTTGATTGTGAGGTGTCACAATACTTAGGTGTGGGAGAGGGGTTCATGGGACGACAAATGATCATTGCCTATAGAAGTAGATCTTTGCAATAATTCTTTTGTATTATTTCTATGATATAGGTTATTACATTGATAGTCATGTTATTTTTGAAATGCTTAACTCCTGTGTGCTATAAATTACTAAACACATACTTAACATACCACTCTTTATCGGTTACTTAACATACCACTCTTTATCGGTTTATCTTTCTTTACAAGTTTCATATTGTAGGTTTGACAATACATTTTTATGCTTTCTATAACTTGTTCATTGTAGGTTTTTGACATTATATGTCATATGCAAGAAGATTGAGTGAGCATGGAGCATTCTGCCTCTGCTCATTAACTACTGTGATTGTCAAAAACACTTCAAATTTGCAGGCTATCCATTATAAGAGATGAAAATGCACTTAACATAGAGGTACCAGATGAAGTACCGTATGAGGTGCCATATGAGATGTTGTTTGAGGTGTCGAATGAAGTGCCATATGAATTGCATACCAACAACTGTCCTATATTCCAGGTAATTGGAAATCAATTACATTCAATTGAATTAGTTGCAAACATTGATTAAATATGCTTCATATGTTTATGATCAAATGTCCAAGTCCAAAGACTTGGACATTGATCTAACCACACATCATTACATTACCCAAAAGCATTCCATCAAATTTGACTTTCCCACACATGGCAGCTCGCGCACACATGTGTTCAACGTACTCCACCATGAGTGCATTCAAAATCGGGCTGGGAACTCTATTATCTCATTTTCCCTTGCCATTTTCTCTCCCCTGCGTTAAGAAATCATGCCCAACCTCTGCCAATTTGTCCCCTGTTCAAAACACATTCAGCCTGTGCTCAATTCGTGCCACTATTTGGCTCGATCACCCCCCTGCTTGGTTAATTTCACCTATGTCACAATGCCTAGGAGATAGGAGATACAAACCCTCCTCCTATGCAGACTTGTTTGCCATTCCCGAATTTGCACAGTTCAGAGAAGTGTTTTTTCAAGCAGGTTGGGGGCCATTTTTGTCTAGCTTACAGGGCCATGATGACGAACTCTCTATGCAATTTGCAGTTGGTTTCGATGGTAAGACAACACATGTAGGGTATCGTACCTTTGAATTCATAGAAGAGTCCATTGCTGCAGCAACAAAGCTCCCAAGAATGGGAGATAGATGGTTCAAAAAACACCAATTGCCATGCTCAAGTTATAACAGGGTGTTTAAGCCCAAATTTGAGAGCATTTCAGGAGCAAAAGGGTATGCTAAGGAGTTGATAAAGGCATAATTGATTAACCCCCTCACCATCATCACAAGGTTAATTACATGTGAAGGTAGATACTCTACTTTCAAAGCTTGTCATTTTAGATTGCTGGCTCATTTTCTGTTCAACAAACCCTTGAACTTCCCCTTCTATTTTCTCAAAAGCTTGGAGAAGATGTCTTCTCAAGTGAGGAAAAATGTGACTAGCCCCCACAACAATATCTTCCACCATGTCTTGATCAAACTCCTCATTCTTGCCGAACTAGAGAAATAGGGGCAAAATTGGGATGCCTTTATCTACTAATTTGCAAACCCTCACTTGACAGTTAAGACCGAAAAAAAGCCACTTAGCCTAAAATCTATCTCTCCATCCAAACCTCTCTCTCCAAGAACTCCAAACACCTTTTCACAAACCCTCTCTTTTCCGGAACAATACCAAAAGCTTGTTGATATCCCTACTTCTTCATCGAGTAAAAAGACCAATAGTAGAGACCAAAAGAAGCCTATCATTGACCCCCCAATGCCTTCACTCTCTCTTGATCCTACAACTAAAAAGCTCCAAGAATTAATGCAACAAGACTTTCCCATCATTCCCACAAACAAGAGGGGAGCCAATCGATTTGTAAAGGACCCTTTCGTAAGAGTACCCGAAGCACAAGAACCAAGCCTTCTGCAAAACCTCCACCTACTTCAGATCCTATCCAAGTGTCCTTCGACCTTGAGAGCCCTCATAAGAAACCTAGGGAAGTTTCTGCGGATGGATTAGAGCCACTATGGAAAACAAAATCATAACCTACCTCACCTTACCGAACTCCCATCACTCCTACTTCACCCATGCCCACTCTAGATCCTAAACTGATAGATTGTCCACATCCCTCAAAGGATCTAAGCCTTCCTCAGAGATCACTGATTCTGCCCCAACCATAGAGGAGCTACAAAAGGAAAACTATCAACTTCTCCAACAGTTGGAGGAAAGGAAGAAAATAGATACACACCTTCATCATGAAAATGCAGTCCTTCAAACAAAGGTTAACTCTCTTCAATGATTGGTCGATGAAATGACCAAATCTAACCGCAGCCTCAGAGAACAGTTGAAGCAACACAAGAGGCACAAGGCTAAGTCTTCACAGCAAGAAGGAGAAGCTTCCAAAGATAATCCTCCTCAGCAAGCCTAGTCACGAGGGGTAACTCCTTTTTGTTTGCAGTGGGACTTGAAAAATCATAAGTGTGGGGGTAATGTTGGGCCTGAGATATGATCACTTTTATGACGATTATTATACACTTTTTCCGCATTTACATATGTGTTTTTCATGTTTTAAAGGAGCTTTTTGAATAATTTTATGATAAAATGGTATGATCGATATAAGGTATGTGTGATTCATGTTTAATGATTGTATTACGTATAATTCATCATGTTTTATGATTACCAAGATCTAATTCACGTTTTTATGGTGTTACAGGGAAAAAACGCACCACGTTTCTGCTTCTGACACTTGATCCGACAGTCCTTCTAGTACTCGTTCCGACACTTGATCCGACACTCTGTCCAGCACTGCGTATTGCACAAAAATGTAGGGCGACTTGGCGATTATGGTATTGGTGACCAGTGACGGGAAAATCGGGCACATGGGTTTTGTTCATGCTTGCCCCCTCCAACTACTGAGCTCCCAACAACTCAGTTTTAGTTGCTCAAGAGGGCGATTATTGGCTCACTCTGTTTTATCAGTTAGGGCATCATTTATTGTAATTTGCTGAAATTAGAAGTGGTTCGACCCTCCTATGGTCGACCACTTGGTATGTAAACGTTATAAATACCACTGAGGTGGTCAGATGATTGTTAAGTAACATAAGCATTAGAATTGTCAGTGTGGTAGAAAGAAAAACGATTTTACTTTGTTTTGAGTTTTTACATTGCCAGATTATGCCAGAACTGTGTTTTTGAGTTTTTATGGTGAATTCGACTTGCTGAGTTCATGGTGTACTTTTAGAGAGTGACCACGACTTGCTGGGGGCCCACCAACAGTCTGGTAACTATCTTTGTGTTTGTTTATGCATTTCATAATTTAATTGTTCTCTTTATTTTCTGTACATGCATATTTTTATTGTGTTAACTAGTTTGTTGTAGTTTAATTGTTTTGACTCTCTTTTGCAGGTTAGAATGATGAGATGTGTTAGCATGAATTGATCTTGTAGATTAGGAACAGACTTGCAAGTCTCTGTACTAACCCTGTGTACAATTAGATGTTAGATTATGCTTTCTTTTATGATTTTATAGTCAAGTTTAAAACATAGTTTTAATTAGAATAGAACAAAGTTTTGATTTGGGTTTTCTTTGACAGGGATTTGATGGATGGATATAATTAATTCCATTTTTTAATTATAGCTTGCTTATTTCATTTTTATATAGATCTCGTTTAATTAGTTGTTGGTTGATGTAGATTGTTAGTTTACTTTTCAATATCATAGTTTACTTTCTGTTTTTAATCATTTCTTTATTGCAGTTTGAATTGTTAGAATAGACATAGCATAGTTTCATTTTAGGTAATTTCCTTTCCTAGAATTAAATTGCAATTGTAGTTCTTAGTTAATGATTGAGTTTAAGTATGAATTTTTCTTATGTAGAATAGAAGTATAATGATGATCTTGTTATGTTGTTGATGGTTTATACATGAATATGTAGGGTATTTAACATTGTTTTGTCATGGCTAAACTCTCATTGGATTGTTTAATCCATACCTTTCACTTTGCCATTGAGATTAGTGTTGAGATTATACCACTGGAATTGTCCTTTGTTGTCAAGTGCCATCGAGATATCATCTAACAACGAAGATATTCACACAACCACTAGCATTATATTTGAATTGTCATAGGTTAAAAGATAGTTTTCCTGTTTTCATAGATTAAGAAATGGTTTTTTTGCTTTCATAGATTAAAAGAAATAGTTTTCCTGCTTTCATAGATATAGTTTGTTGCTTTCATAGATTAGAATAAAGTTTTATTGTCACTGTAGGATAGATAAACTTTGCTTTGATAGATTAGATAGTAGTTTCCTCATCATAGATTAAGAATTAGTTGGTAGTTCTTCTTGCTTTCAATAAGATAGATTTCCTTTCATGCATTAGAAATAGTTTTGCATTAAGCATTTAGTCCACTTGCCTCTTAGGCTAGATAGTTTTTCAATGAGAAGTTTTACTTTGATTGCTTGCAATAGTTAGTTGCCTTTGCTTACTTGTCTATTTTCTTTAGTTGGTTAGTTAGGTGTCTTTACTTACTTGTCTAGTGCTTTAATAGGTTAGTTAGGTGTCTTTGCTTTCTTGTCTATTTTCTTTAATAGGTTAGTTAGGTGTCTTTGCTTACTTGTTTATTTATTTGCTTTCATAGGATAGTTTCTCATTGAATGTAGGTTGGCAAGTTAAAATAGTTTGCTTTTGTTAGTTGCTCATTATTATGCTTAGTAGTTTGCCTTTTCTTATTGTTGAACTAGTTTGCTTTGAATAGGGTTTTTGACTTGCTTTTCTTAGTACTATCCATCGATCCTTGGCCCAAAAGTAATTAGGTTACCGAGTTTCAATTTGCTTAGTAGGGTTTGTTCATTAGATAGATTTGTTTGAGTAGATTAGCCTTAGATAGCTACCTTCTTTAGTTAAACTATACTCCTACCAGCCTTCTACCTTTGGCATATATTTTGCTACAACTCTAAGTTTACTTACCCCGGGTTGACAATTTAATTAAGGGTTTTTAGTGTCTTTTTAGTGCATATAGAACACCCATCATATATATTATGAGAAACATGTATAATGGAAACATATTTTAATGATACAATATATTAATATATACTATTTGTTGCTACCTTCTTATGGATGTATGTTATATGTTTTGTATGTATAAAAAACACATATCTGCATGCACATTCTTTCTTTCATTTACCTTTAAATTTTGTTTTGCTACTTTCTATGCATGGATTGTACTATGCCACTTTCAATTATTTTCCATAAGATAGATTGGGTATGGGGAGTTGAGACTGATGCAAGGGGGTGGGGGTGGGGATGAGCTTCCACCTTCACGTGGTTGTCCCTATTCAATAGAGAATAAACTATTATCGAAAACAAGAGAATCTTATTCAAGTATTACACTTTAGTCTTTCAAGATTCTCGTACACGCTGATATTGCTATTTATTTATTTAATTATTATTCAATCATATAACCTTTTATTCTCTGATGATTTCTGCAGGTTTGTACAATGGAAATGCAACTAACAACTATCCTATATGTGATGTGGTTGTACAATTTCCTGCCTCATCGAGCTCATGGACACAAGTAGTTAGTACTCATTTTTCCATTTTAGTTAGTGTGTCTGCATAATTGCCAAGGATTCATGTATATTTCAACCCTTTACCAAATTCTAGGCACAAATCACCCTAGTATACACGCTTTAGGGTTTAAAACAAATCCATAGTCCTGTAAATTGTAACTTGTCAATTAGAAAAACCATATATGAGTTTTTTCTCCCAGGGCATACATTTTTCATCATGCCCTATTTTCATGCATTTTTACATTTATGCATTTTTTTGCACTTACAAGGCAACTTTTATCCTTTATGCATGACAAAGGATTTTAGGTTTAAAAATTCACAACTAAAGTATGGATAGATGTAAAATGATAAAATAAAAACTCCACAATTTAAACCGCTCAATTTGGAGGTCATATGATTCTTAGACATGCATTTTATAGTGAAACATGTTTACCTTCCATTTTACAAAAAGTCTTGAATCTAGGTTCAAGGTAGAAGTCCTTAGTCATTTTAAAAAGAACTCCTGATGGCATATATAGATTCAAAATATTATTAACTTCTCAACAAAACTTAGATCACTAAATTTTGAGCTAAATAGAAACATGGGCATGTATTTCCATTAGTGCAATACCCCTAGGCCGAACCCCAATTGTAAATGTAAATGTAAATGTACATATAGGTTTGTGAGCCATGAGAGCAAACGTTTTGGGTACAATTTAGCACACACACACCAATGGAAGAGTGCACACTCGTTTCATAGCTTTGTGCACAACTGAGTAAGTGCGCGAGGATCACTTCAAAGTGTGCACCCGACTGTGTTTGTAGCCAAGATATTTTTGGATTTGAAGGGACTTTGTATATATGTATATTGAGGCTAGAGTGCCTATATGGTTATTAGGCTGGAGAGCATGGATTGCAAAATAGGCCAGTGCGCCTATTTTTTTAAAATGTAATGACACTTAGATAATTAATGAAAACATATCATTGCATGCATACCAATTAGACAAAAAAAGATGGGGGGGGGTTTAAACTCCACTAGAAAAGGAAAAAGGGGCTAAGAGTTAGGAAGATGGAATATTTTAATAATATTTCCAAAAATAGAATTTATGGGATATATATTTATCCTAAGTTCTTAAGGGGTGGGAACGAGTCACCAAGTTGAGTGAAGGTAGTTCTTAAGGTGACAAGTGTCTTGTTTTAGGCATGCAAATATATTGTTGGGCCTTAGTGTTTTTCGAGGGGATTCACTCATTTTCCTTCATCGTTTAGACCAACACTCCTATGCTAAGTATCCATATCTTTTTGTATCTTGCTTCCATTGCATAACCTAGGTACTTGGGGAAGGCATGTATGCTATTGAAGAGGTGGGTTGTCAAGACCATGTGCTATTGAAGAAGTGGGTTGTCAGGCCCGTGTGCTATTGAAGAAGTGGGTTGTCAGGCCCATGTGTTATTGAAGAAGTGGGTTGTTAGGCCCGTAGGAATTCTCTCCAGGTGAGAGAACTGTTGGGAATTGTTTTCCCAAGGTGCCCAGTTGTAACTATAGGCCGATGAGAATTCCTATCTAGCCTGTTGCTGAAGCCTTGGAAGGGAAGTGTGGAATTCGAAGGAATTTTGAGCGGAGAAGGGGCACATTTCTTGGGGTGGGACAAACATGTGGGGAATGATGGACTGTAGTTTGTTGATGGGGTTGACACATTTGTCTTAGTTTTTTGAATGTTGATAGACCTTAGCTTAGCTTAGGAATATTTTTCCGTGGATTTTAAGCCCCATCTCAGGGGTGACTTTATACTAAGAGTTTATGAGCAGAAAATTCTATGGTTGGGAGGAACATCTGAGGTCTGCATGAAGTTGGTGGATTACAACAAAATGTAAGTTCATTCTTATGTGTATTATTCTCAGAGTAATGTGCATATACATGTTAAATATATTATGTGTTACAGTTGTATATATATTTGTGCATGGATTATATATGTGGTAGAACTGCATGTTTGCTACATATGCAGGGCATGGGCCATGACACTTTATGTGTGTTTATATACTGTTTAACATGTGTATTCTTACACTATTTTTGTTTATGATATTGGTACATAGTTATGCTGGGATGTGCATGTATGGTTATTTTTTGCATAACTGTAGCATATGTAGAGCATGAAAACTATGGAGTATTTCCTGTTGGTTAATTATGTGGTAACAAACATGAGATTTCGAGGTGAGGCTCAATTCGTCACACACGGAAAGGAAAGGGTATGTGCATGCAAATGGGACAGACTTTGCATGCAACAAATGAATGATTGCACGCACAATTGTATTTATGAGTTCATTCCATTGTTATAGTCATTATCTATTAAGTAACTTCAATAATAATTGTGTGGGTTCTAGTGTGAAGATAGAAATATCATGCATGCCGAGGGAAAATTGACATGAATGACACAATGACGCTTGAGAACATAGAATTGCTAAGACATAGTTTTTGCACATGGTACGAGACTAATTTGAAAACACTAGGAAACCATAGCTACATGTAGCACAATTCCAACTATGCACATTGTTGGTTTCAATGAGTTGCTTCAGCATAAGAAATATTTTATATTAGATCTTTATTTATCCAATTGTGATAGTGGAGACATTACAATGTGGTGACAAGACTTAGTTAGGAGGTTGGGTACATTACAAATTCGTATTAGAGGTAAAACTTTTGATGTGACATGGCCTAGAGAAGAGTTGGGGATGTTACAAAGTGGTATCTGAGCAATTTTGTGGAGTTGTTGTTAATGGGATGTTACAAAGTGGTATCAGAGCTTTTGGTTCAACACTGGACTTGTATGGGCCAGAGATCAACATGAATTTGGCGAGGCAAGTATGATGGTCACGATTATCACAAGCTGTAAATATGGAACAATCAACTAAGTGAAGAAAGGATTTGTGTGCACTGAGTATCATCACTACGTGGTGCAGAGTTGTGATGTGCGCAAAAATTTCAGTGTGTGGAGTGTGTGCACTGAATATTGGAGCTGCAAGGTGTAGAACCGGTGCAACACATGTAATATGGGAGCGCAATACGTGTGCGATGAATATGGATGCCATGAAAAATGGACAAGTGCGTGCATAATAATAGTGTGCATGGTGTTCACATTGAATACCAGTGATGTGTAGTGAGTGCACATTGAATATGAGCACCACACAGAGAAGAATTATTGGCGTGTGCATAGTGTTGGTGTGCAGTGCATGCACATAGAATATTGGCGTTGCATGGAGAAAAATTAGAGATACACATTGAGTATTGGTGCATGAGGGTGTGTAGTGAATGTTGGTGCGATGTAGAGAGAATATGTAATGTGTATGGAAAATTGGTGCATGACACAAAAGTTGTGCACAATAGACATTGAAGCACATAACACCAAAATTTGAGCATGCTAAATATTAGTGCCCGATATAAAAGTGATGCACAGTGAATATTGGTGCATTGTATGTGCGTTTGGTATTGTGTGTGTAGAGAATGTACGCATGATGAATATGGGTGTAGAACACATAATTGGTGCACACACACACTTTGAAACAAAGAAGATAAAAGAGGAGGAGAATTCCTGGATAGAGGAGTCCAAATATTTACCCAAAATTTTGAATTAGGATGTTAAATTCACGAGGAATCAAAAGAAAGGATTTAGATACACTTATGGACCATAATGTGCATAATACTTATGGTTTTTGTAAATCATTTAGTCTAACAAATCTTGTTTCCGTCACATTTTGAAGAGTTAACAACAAGTTGATCTGAATAGGATTAACACATAGATCAGAAGCATGGAAGATGCACACATAACCTATAGCCATGAAGATGAGGTCAGAAGGATGTATTAAAATATAGTTGAAGAGGGTACAGATTCAAATGGACATGGAGAAGGAAAGGAACAAAAAATTAATTTGGTAAAGACCATAAAAAATTTGCAAAAGGATGTCCAAAGTTATAAAGTTGATAATGATAGGCTTATGAAATCCAAGGAGGGACAAGATGGATTCAACATAAAGTTGCTACAGAGATTGGAAATAATTGAAAACAATATGGATAAGGAGACCAAGTCAAACAAATCAAGGAGACACAAGTCTCATGATGAGAGAAGAAAAAAAAGAAGTGTTGACATGCATCACCATAACTCTCCAAGACATTTAGCTAGGAGAGCACGTGATAGATCAAGCCCATTTCTTGTCAGGAAGCATAAGAAAAGGTCTGGGGTGGATGGGCTACAAGGATAACTGAATAAAATTAAGCCTCCTACTTTTGATGGAAAACACAAGAAGGATGAGGATGTGGAGACCTGACTACTGGGCATGAGGAAGTACTTTCAGTTACATAATTACTCTTCAAACAATTAAAGATTCACATTGACCTTAGATCGCTTCAAAGTGCACATCGAATAATGTTTGTAGCCAAGATACTTTTGGGGATGAAGATCCAGTGCATATATGTATATTAAGGCCAGAGTGTTTGCATGGTTATTAGGTTGAAGATAATGGATTGTGAAAAAGGCCAGTGTGCCTATTTTTGCAAAATTTAATGACATTCATATAATTAATGAAAACATATCTATGCGCCCAGACCAATCAGATAAAAAAATATGCGGGGTTTAAACTCCACTAGAAAAGGAAAAAGGGGATAAGATTTAGGAAGAGGCAATATTTTAATAATATTTCCAAAAGTATAATTTATGGGATATATATTTATCCTAAGTTCCTAAGGGGTGGGAATGAGTCACCAAGTGGAGTGAATCTAGTTCTTAAGGTGACAAGTGTCTTGTTTTAGGCATGCAAATATATTGTTGGGCCTTAGTGTTTTTCAGGGGGATTCACTCATTTTCCTTCATCGTTCAAACCAACACTCCTCTGCTAAGTATTTGTATCTTGTTGTATCGTTTTTCCATCAAATAACCTGGGTACTTGGGGAAGGCCTGTATACTATTGAAGAGGTAGGTTTTTAGGCCCGTGTGCTATTTAAGAAGCGAGTTGTCAGGCCCGTGTGCTATTGAAGAAGCGATTTGTTAGGACCATAGGCATTATCTCCAGGTGAGAGAACTGTCGAGAATTATTTTCCCAAGGTGCCTAGTTGCATCTATAGGGCCCTTAGACTTCCTGTCTAACATGTTATTGAAGCCTTGTAAGGGAAATGGGGCAACCAAAGGACTGTTGAGAAAAGAAGGGCACACTTCCTAGGGTGGGACATGCATGTGGGGAATGAGGGACTATAGTCTGTTGTTGGGGTTAAAACCTTTGTCTGAGTGTTTTGACTATTGATAGACCTTATCTTGGATTATGAATCCTTTTCCTTGGTGGAGTTTAAGCCCCAGATCGGGGGTGATCTATTGTTGAGAGTTTCTGAGCAACAAAGTCTATGGCTGGGAGGAACGTCTAAGTTTTGGGCGCAGTTGGTGGATTACAACAAAAGATAAGTATCTTCTCATGTGAATTATTCTACGAGTAATGTGCATATACCTGTTAAATATATTATGTGTTACAATTGTATATATATTTGTGCGTGGATTATATATGTAGTATAACTACATGTTTTCTACATATGTAGGGCATGGGACATGATATTTTATGTGTGTTTATAAATTATTTAATATGTGCATGATTACACTATTTATGTTTATGGAATTGGTGCAAAATTATGTTGGGATTTGCATGTATGGTTAGTTTTTGCATAACTGTAGCATATGTAGAGCATATAAACTATGAAGTATTTCCTATTGGTTAATTCCATGGTAGAAAACATGAGATTCCAAGGCGGGGCTCAATTCATCACACACACAAGAAAAGGGTCTGCGCATGCAAATGAGACATAATCTGCGCATGGGGCATGAATGGTTGTGTGTAGTTGTATTTATGAGTTCATTCCACTATTATAGTCATTATCCATTAAGTATCTTCAACAATAATTGTATGGGTTCTAGTGCGAATCTAGAAATATCATTTGTGCTGAGGGACAATTGATGCAACTGACACAATGATGGTTGAGAGTGAAAAATTGCTAAGACACAGTTGTTGTGCATGGTACGATACTAGTTTGCACGCACTAGGAAACTGTAGCTACGTGTAGCACACGACTACTTGTGCGCACTGTTGGTTTCAATGAGTTTCCTCTGCAAAAGAAAGAATTGATATCAGAGCTTTATTTAGCGAGTTGCGGTAGTGGAGTCGTTACAATGGGGTAACAAAACTCAACTAGGAGGTTGGGTACATTATAAAGTGGTATTAGAGGTCAAAATTTTGATGTGACATGGTCTAGAGTAGAGTTAGGGATGTTACAAAGTGGTATTAGAGAAATTTTGTGGATTTGTTGGTAATGGGATGTTACAAAGTGGTATTAGAGATTTTGGTTCAACAATGGAATTGTATGGGATAGAGATCAACATGAAGTTGGCGAGGCAAGAATTTTTTGATGGCCGCCATGATCACAAGATGAAAATATGGAACAATTAGCTAAGTGGAGAAATGATTCATGTGTGCTAAGTATCATCACTACACGGTGCATAGTTGTGATGTGCACACAAATTTCGGTGTGTGAAGTGTGCACACTGAATATTGGAGATACAAGGTGTATAAATGGTGGAGCACACGTAATATGGGAGTGCAATACATGCGTGATGAATATGGATTCCATGTAGAATGGATGGGTGAGTTCATAATAATAGTGCATAGGGCATGTGCATTGAATACTGGTGATGCGTAATGAGTGCACATTGAATATGAGCACCACACATAACCTAATTTTTGGCACGTGCATAATGTTGGTGTGCAATGCGTGCACACAGAATATTGGTGTTGCATGGAGTAAAATTAGAGATGGACATTGAATATTGGTGCATGAGGGTGCATAGTGAATGTTGGTGTAATGCAGAGCAAAGATGTAATGTGTGTGGAGTATTGGTGCACATAATAGAAGTTGTGTGCACTAGATATTGATGTGTGGAACACCAAAAGTTGAGCGTGTTAAATATTATTTCTTGATATAAAATCTATGCACACTGAATACTTGTGTGTTGTATGTGTGTTTGGTATTGTGTGTGTAGAGCATGCGCACATGATGAATATGGGTGTATAACATAGAATTGGTGTGCATGCACACTTTGAAAGAAAGAAGAGAAAATAGGAGGAAAATTCATGGACATCGGAGTCCAAATATTCACCCATAATTTTGAATTAGGCTGTTAAATTCAATAGGAATCAGAAGAAAGGATTCCGATACAATTATGAAACATAATGTGCACAGTGTTTATGGTTTTTGTAAATTATTTAGTCTAACAAATATTGTTGCGTGCACATTTTGCAGAGTTAAAAACTAGTTGATCATAACGTGATTAATGCATAGATCAAAAGCATGGAAGATGCACACAGAACCTACAATCATGAAGATGAGGTCAGAAGGATGTATTATAATATAGGTGAATAGGGTACATATTCAAATGGACATGGAGAAGGCAAGGAAGAAAGCATGGATTTGGTAAATACCATAAAATGTTTGCAAAAGGATGTCCAAAGTTATAAAGCTAATAATGATAGGCTTATGAAATCCAAGAAGGAACAAGATAGCTTCAACATCAAGTTGCTACAAAACTTAGACATACTTGACAAAAACATGGTTAAGGAGACCGAGTCAATCAATTCAAGGAGATAGAGGTCTCATGATGAGAGAAGAAAAACAATAAGTGTTGACATACATCACCATCACTCTCTAAGACATTTAGCTAGGAAAGCATACATTAGCTCAAGTCCATATCCTATCATGAAGCATAAGAAAAGGTCTGGGGTGTACGAGCTACAAGGATAAATGAATAATATTAAGCCTCCTACTTTTGATGATGAGCACAATAAGGATGAGGATGAAAAGACCTTACTATTGGGCATGAGGAAGTACTTTTAGTTACATAATTACTCTTGATAGGTAGAAGGGAGGATTTCTATCTACCAATGCAAGGGAAAAACATAAATGTGGTGGGACCGATTTGTGCAAATGAAACACATTGATGAGAGAAAGGTTACTTGGAGGGATTTCAAGAGGTATTTCAAGAAGAAATACTTAACCAAATGTTACTATGATAATAAAATGAAGGTTTTCTTCTAACTCAAGCTTGGGAGCATGACCATAGATGAGTATGAGAGGATATTTCTAGAGCTACTGAAATATGTTACTTTCATCAAGGATGAAAAGGCTAAGATTTATAGGTACTTGAGTGCGCTGCCATCGTTTATCAACGATAAGATACAATATGATGATCCCAAGACACTAGAGGAAACCATAAAGAGAACCAACTGTCTCTACGATCAACATAGAGGAAAACCCATTTACCAAAAGTCTTGGGAGGACAAGAAGAAAGGAAAAATGGAGCAGAGGAAGAAGGGGACCAAGCCACCATTCTTCATAAATAATTTTCAGGGACAACCAACTCCAAGGAGCCTAGAATGAATAAGGAAATGGGGAAAAGACCAATGAAACAACCAATGAAGTGATGGGGTTGTAAGGGAGAACATATGTACATAGATTGTCCTCATAGAGGTGACAAAGTGAGGACTGTTCACAATGTACAACAAGATGATACAGTGGAGGACATGGGAAAAATATACCTAGGATTTATGAAGCCATGTATAACAAGCAAGATAAGTTTCAGTCACATATGATTGAAGTGGAAGGTAAGATCAACAACCAACCCATTGTTATTTTAATTGATTCAGTAGCTAGTCATAGCTATCTAGATCCTAAGATGGTTGACATATTTCATTTTCCAAAAATAAAGCTTGGGAAACATTGGTTGGTGCAGTTAGCTACATGAGTAAAAAGGAAAATTAATGAGATGGTTAAGGCATGTCCAATGGACATGAATGGAATGGGCACAAAAGATGATTTGAATATTATACCTTTGGGCTCATATGATTGCCTAATTGGTATGAATTGCTTGGACATTCATCATGCTATTTTAGACTCTTATAATAAGGCTTTTACTTTCTTGGATGAAGAAGGGAAATTAAAAATAGTACAGGGTATACCAAGGGCTATAACTATTAGAGAAGTTTCAGTCTTGCAGCTGAAGAAAAGCTTCAGGAAAGGATGTCAAGTATTTGCAACACATATGGAGGAGACACCTAAGGATAAAGTGCCAAATATTGAATACTATGCAATTCTAAAGGAGCTTGAAGATGTATTTAGAGAAATACTGGGGTTTCCACTCAAAAGAGATATTGATTTGTTTATAAATCTAATGCCTAGAGCGTCCCCAATATTTAAGACTCCTTATAGGATGAGTACATAGAACTGAAAGAATTGCAAATGCAACTTGAAGAGCTTCTGAAGAAGGGATATATACGCCCAAGTGTGTCACTTGGGGGTGCCCCAGTATTATTTGTGAAGAAAAAGGATGGAACGTTGAGACTTTGCATTGACTTCAGGAAGCTGAATAAGGTAACAATAAAGAACAAGTATCCTTTGCCAAGGATAGATGATCTCTTTGACCAACTGGAAGATGCAAAAATATTCTCTAAGATTGACCTCAAATCAGGATATCATCAGGTAATAATTAAAGAGGAATACATAAGAAAGACAAACTTTAGGACGAGGTATGGCCATTATGATTTTACAATAGTTCCATTTGGGTTGTCGAATGCACCATCTATCTTCATGTGTTTAATGAACGGTATTTTCATAGAATACTTAGATAAGTTTGTCATTGTATTTTTGGATTCCATATTTTTACTCAAGGTATGAAGAAGATCATGAGAAGCACTTGAGAATGGTGCTACAAGTATTGATAGGACATCAATTGTATGCAAAGTTGAGTAAGTGCTCATTCTACTAGAGACAAATTCATTAATTGGGTCATATCATTTCAAAGGAAGGGATAGCAGTGGACCCGAAGAGGATAAAATCCATTGAAGGATGGCCGACACCAAGGAATGTCGCAAAGGTGAGATCATTCATGGGAGTTTCAAGGTACTGTAGAAGTTTTATTGAAGGCTTCTCAAGGATTTCACACCCAATCACATCATTGCAAAAGAAAGGTGTGAGATTTGGGTGGACTTATGATTGTGAAAGGAGTTTCCAACACTTGAAGAGTTTGTTGACAAGTGCACCAATATTGAGAAATGTTTATCCCAATGAAGACTTCGTTGTGTGCATTGATGAATGCAAGTAAGGGCTTGATGGAGTCCTTATTTAGAATGGACATGTGGTGTGCTACGAATCAAGGAAATTAAAAGAGCATGAAATGAAATTTTTTCATTTACAAGGAAGTTTTTAACCTTTATGCAGAGTAGAGCGTGTTTGGTTTGAAAATGCACAAGTAAAGGTATGAATATATGTGAAACGATAAAATACAAACTCCACAAATTTTATCACTCAATTTGGAGGTCATATGTGTGTTAGGTGTATTTTATAGTAATCTAGTTTTACCCTCCATTTTAAAAAAGGGTCTAGAATTTGTGTAACAACCCTATTTTCAAACCCTGAACTAGTGAGATATATATATATATATATATATATATATATATATATATATATATATGGTCCAAGGGGGAGAGTTAACCATATCTATTAAACCAAAACCCATTTCTTATTTCTCTCTAAATTATCCTTACCATGAACTTTCCATTAGCTATTGAGTGTTCTAGATCCCAATCATTGAATTCATGTAAGAGGGTTGGTGTGAGAGTCAATTCCATAGTTATTGAGAGTATGGGGGATTAGTAAAATCCACTTGGGGAAGAGTGAAAGTCAAGCAAGCAAGAGAAAGAGAGGAAATTCATATGGGTAGTGGACCATATTTTTTTCACATTCACGTTTTTGGAGAAATAAATGCTTTTACATGGAGTTTTCTAGATAGCAATAGATTTATAAGTGATGAAGATTGAAGGAAGTTGTTTGGACTTGTTTGGATGTTGTTGGATATGTAATTTTCATGGAGAAAGAGGATGCATTCCTGGGAGTGACGAGCTAATCGAAATTTGTCAAGAAAACTTGTGTTTTGGCTGTTGGGTGAATTTGTGTTGCAACTGTAGAATTACTGAAGTCCCAACAAGTAGAATTCCTGTCCAACCTATGCTGGAATCTCTAGATGGGATTGGAAAGGCCCGAGGGACTATGAGAAATGAAGGGGAATTCTATCCCTTGGGTTGTGCAGGTTGAGGGGAAGTGTGCTCATGGACTAGAATTAGCTGAGAGTTTAACTACTGAAAGGGGGGACATTAGCCAGCCTTAGAGATCTCTGTCTCTTGTGGATTCATAGCCCTAGCTTGGGGGTGTCTTGCTGTTGAGAATTATAAAAAACAGGTTATGGTTGAGAGGAAAATTCATCCTTTGCGGCAAGTTGCATACTGTCATAAGATACGTGTTATTATCCGCCGAGTTATTCATGTTAAAATGCGATATAATTGTTGTGTAATTTACTTTGAGTTGTTTGGTTAAATGCTACTTTTTGAGAGTAGAATTGATGCATATAAATTTACATTTTATGGTTGAATGAAACTAGCTTCACTTAGTTTATACTATGCACATTTAGAGTAGCTATATTTATGTTTTTAATTAGCATGGACAACTGAATGGGCTTCAATAACATGTTGTGTATTACATCCACATTTTAAGTTTAGTATGATAAATTTTATGGGGTCGTTTTAGGAGTGAGGTGACCCAGCTAGGATCTGTGTATGTTACTATATGTTATCATAGCTACGGGTTCAACAATGGGTCCATATGGGCCAAGAACCAATGTGGATTTGAATAAATTTGTTGTTGCAAACTTTGGTCTATGCATATTTGGGGGAAAATTGGGAGGAAATCAGAGTCAAATACTCAAACTCGTGGTCAAGATTCATGTTTAAACTAATCAATACTATTTAAGGATTTTGATGGAAGAAATATGCAAATTTGCAGAGCCAAATTCGACTTGAAATGGTCGAACTTCACATTTTAATGGCCACTACAGAGTTACAAGCAGTTTGATAAATTCACGACTGAGATTGTGTGTGATTGAAAAATCAATGACCGAGACTAACATTGATAAATTTAATTTTTTTTAAGGTTTTGGCCGTTTGGAAGGTCGAACAAATGAACGATTGAGATTCAACGCGACAGATTGGAAGTTGAAGGGATCGACGACCTAGATTCACTTGGATTGTGATCAAGAATTTTTTTCCAAGTATTGGATTTCATCAAAAGATTTCACCGATGGTCAATGGTCAAATCGGTGAAATTTGCGGAGAGTTTTAAGTTTGCTAGTAAAATTCACCGATGAATGATGTTCAAATCGACAAGTTGGGTGAAGAGTTGGGTTTGATCAAAATAAGTTTATGATTTCCGACGACTTATGGTCGATGCTCGACAGATTTTGGCCGAAATTTCTAAGTGCTAAAGTTCACCAAAAAAAATCACCGATGTCAACGAATCCAGGATTGGTGGATTCAGATGAAGTTTTCATGCGCCTAGGGGAATTGTCAGTCACCAATGACTGATGAATCAGGGATCAACGAATTGTGACGAGCGTTTTCATTTGTCCAAGAGAAGTGGTCGATCGTCGATGAAGAAAAAGAGGATGATGATGTCAACATCCACGTGTCATGCCACATCAACATCCATGTGTCATTCCACATCACCCATATTGATGCCTGAGGATGATGTGTCATGCCACATCAACCTAGAATTGGCCAATGGATGATGGCGAGGTCAATCAATTTGGGGGACTGTTTTCGATAATCATCATGGATTGCCGACTGTCGATGGGATGGTGGTCGGGTGTTTACTGAATTAGTGAGGATTTTTCATTTGCTAAAAAATATTAGTGATGACCGATGGGTGAATCATCCGATTTAGATTTGTGTGAAAATCAGTCGTCAGGGAGTTGGGCCGATGGCCGATGGTCGGGTCAGCAGTTTGGGGAAAGCATTGTCCGCGCCAAAGGTGAACATTGGTTGCCGATGGAAAATGTAGTGCAGATCAACTACTCAAATTCCACATGATTTGAGATCAACTATTTAGACTTAAAGGGATGTCACAATAGTAAAAAAATAATTTTTATGCGAAATTTTGTGGTTTTTGAAGGTTATTAACTTGCGGGGCGATTTTGAGGCCCTAAACGATGTTTTTAGGAAATCAAAACCCAGGATAATATAGTTTACCAAGGTACACTATGTCTCTACAACTCAAATACAATAATTAGGAAAGAGCTATCCAACGAGATAAACTGTTCGCAAAATAGATCTCCTATGAGAAATTTATGACCAAAACAGTAAGGGTAAAACTTTGTCACAAATTTACTTCTAGAGGGCATAACCCCTTGGTTGGAAGTCCGTTTGGGGCATATGGACAATCAATGGAAATATTATGACCCATATAAACCAACGATGGAGTTAGAATTGGGTTATGGGTACTTGAAAATGTGCAGGAAGAGAAATAAGACACCTGCAACATGGAGTGATAAATTGGGTAAAACAACCTAAACTTCTCCTGACCATAAATTTTAGCTCTAAAATTGAAATTCAATGAATGAATAGTAATTAGAAAGGTATTGAGGAGGTGAAGACATCTCTCCACCCACAATTTTTAATTGGGTTCTAAAATTTTCTTAGAAGTTATTAAAGTAATTATGAAGCAACAAGAAAGTGGAAATTACAGCATGTGGGTGTTGTAACTTTTCACTCAAAACCCCGAATGAGGCATGAGTATAGTCGTTGAAGTATGGAGAGATGTTTAAGAGAATAATGTGTTTAAGGAATTGTATTTTGGCTTGGAGCATTGTGTTATTCATAAATTGACGTGAAGAATATCATGTGATCTAATTAACAAATAATTTGCAATATTCTTAATTCTAACAACAATTATTGGTTGCACATTCTTGCATACTTATAGATACAAAAAAAACAGATTTTGGTACCTACATGAGAACTAGAGATATGGAGGATTCTCAAGGGTATTACAACCATGCATAATAAATTATAGGTCTGCATGCCAGCATGGGTAATGATGATACTGAGTCTAATGGAAGAAGAGACAGGCACGAGCCTATAAATTTGAGGAGTCTGCAAAAAGAAGTACTGAGCTATAGAGACAACAATGAAAGGATCATGAAATCTCAAGAGGAGATACTCCAAATCTTGAATATGTTGCAGAAGAAAGAAAACAAATATTCATGCACAAGGTAAGAAGCTAGTGCCAGACAAATGGAAGCATTTAGGTCTCATGATAGGAGGGATGATAATGGAGGTTCTAGACGATCAATGAGTATTAACGAACATCAACATTATCATTCCCCATGACACTCGACGAGAAAAAACATATGCATGTTTAAGGTAAAAAAGCAACCCAAGTATACCTCCTATCAGGCATCACAGAAGGAGACACAAGTCAGATAGCTTGCAAGGGGAATTGAGGAAAATCAAGCCACCATCATTCAATGGAGAAAACACAAAAGGTGAAGATGCAGAAACATGGTTTATAGGAATGAGGAGATATTTATAGTTGCATAAATACTCATCAAATTCATAAGCCATAATTGCAAGATACCTCCTTCAAGAAAAGGCATATATCTGGTGCGACTGGTTGAAGCAGGTTAAGAACCTTGATGAGATTTTTTTTTTTTGGAAGTAGTTCAAGAAATATTTTCAGCAATAGTACTTGTCTGAGAAATATTATGACAAGAAGATGTAAGAGTTATTTGAACTAAAACTTAGGAATGTGACCATGGATGAATATGAGAGAAAGTTCTTGGAACTTATCAGGTATGTGAGCTTCACCAGAGATGAGAAGGTCAAAATTAAAAGGTTCCTAAGTGGACACCAATCCTTTTATAAGGATAAAATTATGTTAGATGAGCCCAAAAATTTAGAGGAAGCCACAAGGAAGGATAAGTATTTGTATGAGAAAAACAGAGGAATGCCAACTTTCCAAAAGGCTTAGGATGGCAAGAAGAAAGGAAATATGGATCAAAGGAATAAAGGATTCAAGACACCTTTCATAAGGAATAAATCTCAATCATATCAACAAGGGAATCCATATCAAGGTGATCAGAAAATGATAGAGTCCTTAAGAAAGAGGCCAAGACAACAACCCATACAGTGTTGGGGATGTGAAGGAGATCAAATGTATAAATATTGTCCTCATTGAGGAGATAAGATGAATATTTTTCATAGAATCAAGAAGGAGGAGATAGTAGAGGACGTTGAAAAACCATGCTAAGGATCTATGAAACCTTGGGCAATAGACAAGAAAACTATCAATCCCTCATGATTGAAGTGGAAGGTAAGATTGATAATCAACCCATAGCTATTTTAATTGATTATGGAGCTAGTCATAGCTATATAGATCCAAATCTAGTTGAAAGATTTAAATTGAAGAATTGTAAGCATGAAAAGTCTTGGTTAGTTCATCTTTCCATTGGAACCAAGAGAAGAATTAATGAGCTTGTTAAAGGATTCCCTATAAACATGAATGGAACTAACACTAAGGTAGATTTGAACATCATACCATTGGGGTCATATGACTACTTGATTGGTATGGATTGGCTAGGGAACCATCAAATTGTTTTAGATTGTTATAACAAGGTATCCAAGGGGAATCCAAGGACAGTGAAAGGTATTCCAAGGCTTATATCTATCCGAGATATTTCAACATTGCAACTGAAAATAAATTTTATAAAATGGTGCTAGATATGTGCAACCCATATTGAAGAGATAATGAAGGATAAGGATCCAAGTCTTGAGGATTATCCAGTATTGAAAGAGTTTTAAGACATGTTTGATGAGTTTCTAGGATTTCCACCAAATAGGGATATATATTTTTGTATTGAATTAATGCCTGGAGTTTCCCAGTATTTAAGACTCCCTACATAATGAGCATGCTGGATCTAAAAGAGTTGAAAATGTAGCTAGAGGAGTAGTTAAAGAAAGGGTACATATTCCCCAATATTTCTCTTTGGGGTGCCCCAATTCTTTTTTTCAAGAAGAAAGATGGAACATTGAGGTTATGTATTGACTTCAGACAATTGAACAAAGTTACAATCAAGAATAAGTATCCCTTGCCAAGGATTGATGATATTTTGATTAGCTAAAAGGAGCAAATATATTCTCCAAGATTGAATTAAGGTCAAGATATCATCAAGTGAGAATCAAAGAAGAGGATACTAGAAAAACAACCTTTCAGACAATGTTTGGACACTATGAGTTTGTAGTGGTGCCTTTTGGGTTGACAAATGCATTGACTACATTTATGTGTCTAATGAATTAAGTGTTCATAGATTTTCTGTAAAATTTTGTAATTATATTCTTAGATGATATTTTCATATATTCTAAGACAGAGGAGGAGCATGCGAAGCATTTGAGGTGGTGATCCAAGTGTTGAGAGATTACCAATTGTATTCCAAATTGAGTAAATGCACTTTTTATCAAAATCAGATCCATTATTTGGGTCGCATTGTTTCAAAAGAGGGAATAGTAGTGGATCCATAAAATATTGAAGCAATCAAGAGTTGGCCAACGCCAACAAATATTTCAGAGGTTAGATCATTTATGGTTCTAGCTAGTTATTGCATGAGATTCATTGTGGGATTCTCCAAAATTGCACACCCAATAACATCTTTACAAAATAAAGGAGTATAGTTTGAATGGAGTGCTAATTGTGAAGAAAAGTTCTAATGATTGAAACATTTGTTAACCGATGAACCTATTTTAAAAGTTGCAGATACATATGGGGATTTTGTTGTGTGTACAGATACATGCAAGGAAGGGCTCAATGGAGTTATTATCCAAAATGGACACGTGGTTTGTTATAAGTCCAGAAAATTGAAAGAGCACGAGATAAATTATGCCACACATGAATTAGAGTTAAAAACCATAGTACATACCTTAAGAATGTGGAGGCATTACCTTATGGGAAAATAATTTTAATTGAGGATATACCATAGTGGTATGAAATATCTATTTGAACAACTAACACTAAATGCTAGACAAATTAAATGGTTGGAATTTCTTAGTGAATATAACTTTGATATCAAACACATATAAGGAAAATATAACAAAGTGGTTGGTGCATAAAATGCATGCTATAGCCATTAATATGTACATATTGTTAGAAAAATAGGATCGCAGAGCAATAAAATATAAACAAATGTAGAAATGAAACACAAAATATACACAATACAATAGAGACATAGATATACATGGTTTACCCAGTGTGGGCCATGTCCACCATAGAAATTGCTAGGTCCTTCCTTTTTATTACCCAACAAATGAAGGGACACAACCTACAACACACCCACTGTAACTTCCTCTTATTTCTCTCACAGTCTCCTCTCTCAAAATACAATATTCACAATGATACATAGTTGCAATACAATTCTCTCATAAAAGAGGGTTGCTTTCTAGGGAAAAAAACCCTAACATAACTTTTATTGTCAGATCTGCGACCTTATAATGAATGGTCCATATTTACTATGAAATTAAAATATACATTTACAAGGAAATTTTTCCTTATGGGGCTTCTCCCTCGAACCCCCATTGGGGGTCTGCTTGCCCTCAGACCCCCCAATCGGGGGGATGAGCCCCCCAGACCCCTCAGGGGGGGAAATCCCCCATGAAACCCCCCACATGGAGGGGTGTACAATATTCCGAGGTGGACAATCTTCATTGGGTATAAACATGGATGAAAACAAAGACCTATGAAACAGGAAGATAAACAAGCTCCACAACCAACAATATCCCACTTGGAGACTGATCACAACAACTCCACTGCTATTGTACCTGCTAGACCATACTCCACCTTGGAATTGGAAAATTTCTCATCTTCACTTTCATGCTTGAACACCAATTGAAACTGAGCAGGAACTCAATTTCTCCCTGATTACTCCCTTTGTTAACATGTCTGCAAGATTCTGGCTAGTGTGTATCTTTTCCAACTTCAAATTTCCATCTTCCAAGATAGATTGTATGAAATGGTACTTGAGATGTATATGATTAGTATTCAAATGGAATATAGAGTTATTTTCAATATGAATGACACTCTCATTGTCATTGTACAACCTGCCATTCTCTTGCTTCTTTCCCAATTCATCCATAAACCTCTGTAACCAAATCATCTCTTTACTAGCTTCTGTAGTAGAAACATACTCTACTTCTGTTGTTGAAAGTGAAACATCCTTTTGTAGTTTCAAAATTCAACTTATTGATGTTCCACCTACAGTAAAAACATACCCTGTCGTGTTCCTCCTTCTATCTTTATCACTTGCCATATGTGAATCAACATACCCCTGTAGAACAATGTCTGAACCTCCAGAACATAATTCATGAGTAGTAGTACATTTCAAATACCTAATAATCCAATTTATTTCCTCCCAATGTTCTTTACCTGGATTGTTCATATACCTTCTCACAACTCCCACTGCATGTACAATATCCGGTCTTGTGAAAACCATCACATACATTAAACTGTCAATTGCTAATGAATAAGGGACCCTTGACATGTATTCTATCTCCTCCTGTGTCTTGGGACCCTTGAAGAAAGTCCAGTAGTGAATTCTGGTAGCACAGGTTTGGGTAATGGACCCAAGTTTGTTTGATGGATAATGGTACGAGTTTTGATATATTTGCAGCTAAGACTATTTTATATGGATAGTACATGTCATGCCATTTTCGGTGGTATGTGTAACATCACATAAATTCTCACAGTTAGAGAGTTATGGCCATGTGAAGTTGGAGAACCCTCATGAGTCATCTAGAATCCCCAAAAGGTCAAAGTAGTCAAAGTGGTTGTAAAGAAAAAATACTTTAAATAATAAAGTGAAGTGATGAGTGTACTAAAAGTCAAAGTGGATACAAAATAAATTATTCAAATAATAAAGTTAATGAAGAAATTACTAAGTGGTCAAGTGGTTAGTAGTGGGTTAGCCCTAAAATAAGGAAAGTGGTTTAAGAGATTTTAGAAGGTAAATAATAAAGTGAAGTGACAAGTGTACTATAATTCAAAGTAGATACAAAAGAAATTATTTAAATAATAAAGTTAATGGATAAATTACTAAGTGGACAAGTGGTTAGAAGTGGGTTAGCCCTAAAATAAGGAAAGTGGTTTAAGATGGTTAGAAGGTAACCCCTTGAGGAAGCTACATGAAAGTATAAATAAGAGGCAAGGGTCTCTCATTTTAAATCAAAATTGAGCATATTGAATGTCTACAAGTGACTCAGGTAACCAAAGGATATCTAAGCTGAATTTAAGAGGGAAGGTGAAGTAAAGAAGGCAAAAATTCAAGGGAGGATAAATTCTTTTGATGATGCTTTCTAACGTATGTTATCTACAGGTCATCTCACCATTTTCACAATAACTTTTTTTTTCTAGAATGATTCAGACCTCGAAATTTGTAGGTTGTTGAGGAAACATTTAGTTTTGGAGTTACACTCCGTGGAAAATGGGATTTGTGGCTAGTCCTAAAACTAGTCTAAAACATGTGATTCATGTAAAAACATCATAAATTATTCATAACAGATCCAAATTCAGTAAGACCAAATGTATTGGTTAGAGTTCATTTTTTAGTATTCGTTGTACCATTTTCATATCCATACAACAAATATTTTGTGTGGGGCACGCTCGACAAATTCTCTCTCTAGAATAAGCCAGAATTCAACAAGGTATGCCATTTTTTCTATAACTCCTTTTCTGAGAGGTTCCAAGTAGTGAAATCCAGAAGAATTGTATAAAAGACACTGAATAACAATATTGTGTACAATTTTCAGATCTTTATTCATCACAGGTACATAGTTATGATTATTGCAAGTTAGGGTTGTTGAATAATCCAAAATTAGTCATGTGAGACTAAAGTAAAGTTTGATGAAAATGCTAGTCTCTTGTTGTTAAAGTTAAGGAATGTTTACATGTATGTGATCATATACACCAGGTCTATTATAGAGTTACAAATCATATTTGGATAATGAAATTGATGAGGGATTTTGGTTGAGGTACATGTTGGGTACATGGTTGAGACAAGTAGTTGATGAGTTGGCACATACATGAGGTGTATAGTTGATGATGTTGGTACATATTGATGAGTCATAGTTTATGTATTTGATGCATGATTGGTACATATTTGGTGCATGGTTAATGCACTCATTGATGGTACAGGTTGAGGTACATGTTGGTGCATGGTTGATACACTTGTTTATGGTATAGGTTGATTACATGTTGTTTGGTACAGGTTGTTACAGGTTGTTGGTGCAGGTTGATTGGTACAAGTTTACAATGGTATATCTCACAGTGATAGTGTGAAAGTAGTTCCATCATTCTAATTCTACATCAGGGTGGTTGGATGGGGCAAGGACAGGTGGTTGTAGCTACCTTTCGGTGTAGCCAAAGAACATAGGGGGTTGTAGCCTCCTTCTGATTCTAGCCAGAGAATTGGGGAGTTGGATCTTCCCTTAGATTGTAGACTAAGAAATCAAGGGGTTGGAGCCTCCTTCCAATTGCAACTGGAAAACAAAGGAAGTTGGTGCTTCCAATGAATGTAATTCTTGAATCCATATAAGAAAAAACATTTTTTGGTTTTCTCCCACTTTGGTTTTCCACGTAAAAACACTCGTGTACTGTGTATGTGTATGCTTTCTCATTTGTTCATTGTTTATTTACTCTGAAACTATTGGATGATAATGCTACATTGATATAACACTTTCATTTTGTGGTTAAAAGGGATTGAATTTCTCTATTACTGATTCACCCCCCCTCACAATAATCCAACAATTGGAATTAGATCAGGTTCCTTCAGAAATCAGTTTAACCACTGAAAGGTAGATCATGGAGAGAAATATCATGTATAAAAATGGAATACCACAGTTTGATGGACATAAGTATGAATTTTGGAGCATAAGGATGAAAACATATATAAATGGACAGGGAATTGAAATTTGGCAATCAGTTGTAGATGGATACAAAGAACCAACAGTTCCACTGACAAATGAAAGAGCAATACAACTCGGTCAAAATAATTCCAAAGCCACAAATGAACTTATGAATGGTATTTGTGAATCAACATACACCAAATTTATACATTGTAAATCCGCTAAAGATATTTTGGACAAGCTTCAAAATATTTATGAAGGAGATTCAAAAGTCAAAGAAACAAAGCTTCAAACTTACAGAGGTCAGTTCGAACAACTAAAGATGAATGGAAGATGAGAATATTGCAGCTTACTTCTTATGAGTCGATGAAATAGTAAATGCAATCATAGGATTGAGAGAAGACATTAAAGAATCTGTAATTGTTCAAAAGGTACTAAGATCTCTTCCTATGATATTTGATCCTAATATATCAACACAAGAAGAAATAGAATATCTAGTCTCAATAAGCATGGATGAATTACATGAAATATTCACAACGTATGAAATGAGAACTGAGCAGGAAAATATATATATAAAAGAAGCATCTTTCAAAGCATCCAAAAGGTAAAAGAAAAAGGGAAAGCAAAAGGAAAAAGAACATAGCAGCAACAATGACATCTCAGAAGATGATGAAGAAGTGGCCAACTTTGTCAGAAGATTGAACAAGGGAACCAACAATAGATATAAAGGTAAGCTTCCATTGATTTGTTTTATTTTTGATGGTATTGGTCATTTTTCTAACAAATTTCCTCATAAGAAAAATAAGAGGAATGATGAAGATTACTCAAACAAAAAACAAACATATAAAGGAAAAAGAACCATAAAGAAAGATTTCAAGAAAAGCTTCTGCACCAAAGAAGACATCTCCTCATCAGATGAAGATGAAGACAACGATACTGAGACATAAAGAGTTCTATTCATGACAGTAGAAGACTCTGATAAAGAAGACACCAAAGAAGAATATGAAGAGACAGAAGTTGACTACCAAGAAGAATTGTTGACTGCCATAGAAGTTATAAAAAGAGAAAAGAAGAAAAACAAGAAGCTACAAGATGAACTAGAAAAGAAATAAGACACTCATGAACTAGACCAAATGATCAAAAATTTGAAGGTTCAAATAGAAGAAGATGAAAGAATTGAAGAAGCATTCAAAGAACAACTAGAAGAAAGAGACATGATCATTGGAAATTTGGAGGCAAATATTGTCACATTAAGAAAGGATATTCAAAAGAAAAATATGCAGAACAACTCAAAAGTTTTGGATGAAATTATCAACAATCAAAATCCTCATCATGTCAAGTCCGAACTTAGATACAATCAGACATAAAAGGGATCAAGCTACAAAAAAACAAAACAAGAAAAATATTCAAAAAGTTATGAAGAAACAATCAAAGGGGATATGAAAACCTACAAGGAAGATTACAAGGACACTCCTCCACCGAGAATATTCAAATTTCAGAATCAACGACCAACAAAAACAGACAGGCCTTAGGAAGAAGAAGGATTCATAAGAGTAACTCATTTAAGAATATCTTCAAGTCCCAGGTATCAAACTATATTTTTTGGTTTATGTTACACATGCAATAATTTTGGACATAAAGCTATGAATTGCAAAGATAACATTAGGAACATAAACAAATTTGAAATTCATGCACAAAAGGGTTTTCCAAGAAGGCCTAGTGAAACACAGAGAATAAGTTACAACATATTTGAATCATTGAGCACTGAAGTGGAATGCTACAAGTGTAACAACTTTGGATACATGGCCAAATATTGCAGAATGACAGTCCCTCCTAGAGAACCACAACAAAACAACAATAGTCACAGACATGAACCTCAGAAGCGAATATGGATAAGAAAGAAGAATCGGTATAGAAATGAAGAACACACACTTGCTGTAAAAGATAAGTAGAAGAAACGTGGTTGGTATGTTGACAGTGGCTGTTCAAAACACATGACAGGTGATAAAGAAAATTTTCTTACATTAATAAAGGAAAGAGATGGATCACTCTCCTTCGGAAATGACGATTCAACTAAAATCATTGGAAAATGCACAGTCATAATTGGAAACAAGAATACCAAAGCAGAAAATGTTCTACTCGTAGAATATATGAAACATAATCTTCTAAATGTGAGTCAAATGTGTGAACAAGGTCATAAATTTACTTTCGATTCACAAAAGTGAGAGATACAAAAACAATATTCAGGAAAATTGATTGCAACAACTGCAAGAACTTCAAGCAACATATATGTATTAAGTGAAATTGGAAATGAAAAGTGTTGTCTAAGAAAGAAATATGAAGCTTAGATATGACACAAAAGAATGGGTCACATACACTTTGATAACCTTGTCAAAGTCATAAAAAATGAAGCAGTTAGAGAAATTCCCTAGATCACGAAACCAACCAACACTTTATGCAAGCATTGTCAACAAGAAAAACAAACAAAGACCAGGTTCAAATCAAAGGAATATTCAACGACAAGACGACTGGAAATTGTGCATACTGATCTAGTTGGACCAACTACAACAAAGGGTTTAAAAGGTGAGAAATAATTTATGTTATTAGTTGATGATTATACAAGAATGACTACAATTTTCTTTCTCAGGAATAAGTAATAAGCTTTTGAAAACTTCTAGGTCTACAAGGAAATGGTTGAAAATGAAATGGATTCAAAAATCAAATGTTTGAGATCTGATAATGGATGAGAGTTCACTTCAAAGGAATTTATGGACTACTACAACATGCATAGAATAAAAAGACAATTCTCTGTTGCTAGGACACCTCAACATAATGGAGTTGTTAAAAGAAAGAACATGATGGTACATGAAATGGCTCGAACAATGCTAATGGATTCCAAATTGATAGATATATTTTGGACACATGCAATGCATACAAAGTTCACATTCAAAACATATTAATGCTCAGAAACAACACTGACAAAAATCCCTATGAGCTATGGAAAGGAAGACCAAAAAATGTGAAGCACTTCAGAGTATTTGAAAACAAATACTACATCAAAAGAGAAGATGGAAGAATGGGAAATTTTTAATCTCGTGTGGACAAATGAGTACTTTTTGGTTGCTCAAGTACAACGAAATCCTACAAGTGTTATAATCTGAGGTTGAACAAATTTTTGGAAAGCATCAATGTAACCATTGATGAAACAGGTGGATGAGAATTAAAGGAAGAAGAAAATGAATCAATGGAACAACTTTACAAAGAAGAAGCGGAAGATGAAGAATAAGTAGAAGGGGAAGATGAAAAAGATCAGAGAGAAGATAAATTTCAGCAAGTGCCTCCAAAGACACCTAGCAAATGAGTAAAAAAGAATCATTCTTCAGATCAGATTATCGGAAACAAAGATGCATGATTTGAGACTAGAAGAAGAATCCGCTTGCCAGAAAAAATGCTCCTAGAACTCTCATCTACGATTGAACCAAACAGTTTTGAAGAGGCCAACAAGGATGAATTTTGGAATAAGTCCATGGATGAAGAATTGGATCAAATAGAGAAGAATGACACTTGGGAATTGGTTCCAAGACCAAAGAATAAGAATGTTATTGGCACAAAGTGGGTATTCATAAATAAATTGAATGAAGATGGACATGTTACAAGGAACAAAGATAGATTGGTATGTAAAGGATACACACATGTTGAAGGACTTGACTTTGAAGAGACATTTTTCCCAATTGCCAGAATGGAAGCAATCTGATTTCTTTTAGATTATGCATGCTCCAAGAATATTAAAGTGTATCAGATGGATGTGAAACCAACTTTTCTGAATGGAGAACTTGAAGAAGAAGTCTACATTGAACAACCAAAAGGATTTCAACTATCAGAGAATGCATATTATGTGTGTAAATTAAAGAAGGCCTTGTATGGTCTAAAACAAGCTTCTAGAGCATGGTAATATAGACTGGATAAATATCTACAATAGACAGGGTTCAGAAAAAGGAAGTGCAGACAACAACCTCTACATCAAGGTAACTCAAGATATTATTTTATTAATTGAAGTTTATGTTGATGATATTATTTTTGGAAGAAATGATGATATGTTAATCCATAAATTTGCAAGGGATATGCATAATGAATTTTAAATGTCATTACTCGGAGAACTATCCTTCTTTCTGGGTCTTCAGCAACCAAGGAATTTTTATTTCTCAAACTAAGTATATCAGAGAAATGCTAAAGAGGTTCAGGATAGAATATTGCAAACCAATTACCACTCCTATGCAAACTAGTTGCAAGTTGAGAAAAAATTACGATTCAAAGTCTACAGACCAGAGGCAATACATATCAATGATTGGTAGCTTACTATATGTGACATCATCCAACCTAGATGTAATGTACAAAGTTGGACAGGTGGCACGATTTCAAGCAGCACCAAAGGAATCACATGTATTAGCAGTGAAGAGGATTTTCAGATATCTCAAAGGAACAGACAAGTTTGGATTATGGTATCCAAAAGGAAATGATCTATCACTTATTGCCTACACATATGCATGTTGGGCAGGTTGCATTGATGACCGACGAAGCACTAGGGGAGCAACGTTCTACTTGGGTGAGTGTTTAGTATCATGGCTAAGAAAGAAAAAATCATCAATATCTTTATCTACAACCGAGGTAGAGTATATTGCAACAACAACATGTTGTACAGAGATTCTATGGATGAAACAAACTCTAACGGATATACAGGTTGAGTATGATGAGCCCATTCCAATCTATTGTGATAATACAAGCACCATCAATATCTCAAAGAACCTGGTGATGCACTCTAAGATGAAGAACATTCCAATCAAGTATCACTTTCTACGGGAACATGTTGTAGAGAAGAACATCATAGTTGAATATGTGGGCACAAAAGAACAAGTGGAAGACATCTTTACAAAACCACTTCCAAGAGAATCCTTTGAGTATCTTCGCCAGAGACTCAGAGTAATTTCTACTACAAAATGTATGCTTTTGAATGATTATCTTATATGTCTAATATTTACACGAGAAAACACCATAAAGAGGACAATTCAGGTTGGGAGATTAGTTTCAGGAAGAGTTCATTCAGGGGGAGCAACCCCGGATAGAAATATACCTTTTCCATTGATGACAAAGGGGGATATATTTATTAGATGCAGAGAGCATAGGCATGGTTCCAGGGGGAGCGATGGTCACTGGGGGAGCATGAGTGATATGACTTCAGTATTGCATGACATGACTTCAATATTGCATCAAAGTGTTTCCATCAATACCAAAGGGGGAGATTTTTGATTAATTGGGTTGGTTGTCATTGATGTCAACCCTTAAAGAAAGTACGATAGTGAATTCCAATAGAACAAAGGTTTGGGTAATGGACCCAAGTTTTTTTGATGGATAATGGTATGAATTTTGATATATTTGTAGGTAATACTATCCTGTATGGATAGAACATGTCATTCCATTTCCGGTGGTATGTGGAACATCACATAACTCCTCATGGTTAGAGAGTTATGGCCTCATGAGTCATCTAGAAGCCCCAAAAGGTCAAAGTAGTCAAAGTGGTTGAAAAGAAGAAATTATTTAAATAATAAAGTGAAGTGATGAGTGTACTATAATTCAAAGTGGATACAAAAGAAATTATTTAAATAATAAAGTTAATGGAGAAATTACTAAGTGAACAAGTGGTTAGAAGTGGGTTAGACCTAAAATAAGGAAAGTGGTTTAAGAGTTTTTAGAAGGTAAATAATAAAGTGAAGTGATGAGTGTACTATAAGTCAAAGTGGATACAAAAAGAATTTTTTAAATAATAAAGTTAATGGAGGAATTACTAAGTGGACAAGTGGTTAGAATTAGGTTAGCCCTAAAATAAGAAAAGTGGCTTAAGATGGTTAGAAGGTAACCCCTTGAGGAAGTTACATGAAAGTATAAATAAGAGGCAATGGTCTCTCATTTTAAATCACACTTGAGAATATTGAATATCTACAAGTCACTGAGGTAACCAAAGGATATCTAAGCTGAATTTCAGAGAGAGGATAAATTCTTTTGATGATGCCTTCTAAGGTATGTTATTTATAGGTCATCTCACCATTTTCGCAATAAATTTTTTTATATAAAGATTCAAACCTCTAAATTTGTAGGTAGTTTAGGAAACATATCCAAGTAGTTGTGATAAAAATTTCAGCTTGTGGGTCATTGTATTTTTGGAGTTACACTCCGTGGAAAATAGGGTTTGTGTCTAGTCCTGAAACTAGTCTAAAACATGTGTTTCGGGTAAAAACATCATAACTTCTTCATAACATATCCAAATTCAATAAGTGGTTAGAGTAAATTATGTAGTATTCTATGTAACATTTTCAGATCCATACAAAAAATATTCCGTGCGGGGCACACTCTACAAGTTCGCTCTCTAGAATAAACCAGGATTCAACAAAGTATGCCATTTTTGCTATAACTCCTTTTTTGAGAGGTTCCAAGTAGTGAAATACAGAGGAATTGTATAAAAGATACTGAAGAACAATGTGTACCATTTTCAGATCTTTATTCATTATAGGTACATAGTTATGATTATTGCAAGTTAGGGTTGTTGACTAATCCAAAATAAGTCACGTGAGACTAAAATAAAGTTTGATGAAAATGCTAGTCTCTTGTTCTTATAGTTAAGGAAGGTTTATAGGTATATGATCATATACACCAGGTATATTACAGAGTTACAAATCATATTTGGATGATGAAATTGATGAGGGATTTTGGTTGAGGTACATGTTGGGCACATGGTTGAGACAAGTAGTTGGTGAGTTGGCACATACATGAGGTCTATAGTTGATGATGTTGGTACATCTTGATGAGTCATAGTTTATGTATTTGATGCATGATTGGTACATATTTGGTGCATGGTTGATGCACTCATTGATGGTACAGGTTGAGGTACAAGTTGGTGCATGGTTGATGCAATTGCTTATGGTACAAGTTTATTACATGCTATTTGGTACATGTTGTTACAGTTTGTTGGTGCATGTAGATTGGTACAGGTTTACAGTGGTATATCTCACAGTGATAGTGTGAAAGTGGTTCCATAATTCTACTTCTACGTCAAGGCGGTTGGACGGGGCAAGGACAAGTGGTTGTAGCCACCTTCCAGTTGTAGCCAGAGAACATAGGGGGTTGTACCCTCCTTTTGGTTGTAGCCAGAGAATTGGGGAGTTGGAGCTTCCCTAAGGTTGTAGCCTAAGAAACTAGGGGGTTGGAGCCTCCTTCCAGTTGCAGCTGGAAAACAAAAAAAATTGATGCTTCCAATGAATGTAATTCTTAAATACATATAAGAAAAAACATTCTGTGGTTTTCTCCTGCTTTGGATTTCCACGTAAAACACTGGTGTACTGTGTATGTGTATGATTGCTCATTTGTTCATTGTTTATTTACTCTGCAAGTATTGGATGATAATGCTACATTTATATAACACTTTCATTTTGTGGTTAAAAAGGATTTAATTTCTCTATTACTGATTCACCCCCCCTTCTCAGTAATCCGACTTTAACCACAAGCTCGTATTTAACCCGCATACCAAAATTTCCTTCCCTTTGACTTCATACCCCTGTGGTTACTGCATACAAATCTCTTCCTCCAAATCGCCATAGAGAAAAACTATTTTTACATATAAATGTTCAAGATGTAAATATTCTACTACCATAAGACTTAAAATAGTTCTAATTGAAGTCATTTTAATAGCATGAAAAAATATTTCATCAAAATCTATAACTTTCTTTTGTGCAAACCCCTTTACAACAAGTCTAGTCTTGTACCACTTTTTTCCTCCATCTTCTTTCTTCAACTTCTAAACCCATTTATTATACAGTTCTATTTTTCCTGTAGGAAACTGAACCAAATACCAAGTATAGTTATTTACGAGGGAATCCATTTCCTCTTCCATGCCTTTCTCCCACTTCTTTTTAGTGTCTACCTACATTGCCTCTTCATAACATTCCGGTTCACCATAATTAGTCAACAATAAATAATACAATGAAGGAGAGTATCATTCATGGGGTCTACTTAACCTAGTATATCTTCTAACAACACTTGCAGGAGTTTGAGGTACCTGTTTCTCCTATTGTTGTACATTTAGATTTTTTGGTACCTTTGTAATTTCTTTTTCAGTGATCTCATCAAGCACTGTGTATTCTGGTTTTTCTTTTTCCTGTTTCTTTCCCTACAACTGATCTTTGTACATGACCTTCTCATTGAATATGACATCTATACTCCGAATGATTTTATGATTTTCATAATACCATAAGCGATAACCAAAATCATTAACACCATATCCAATAAAGGTACACTTCTTGGATTTTTCCTCAAGCTTTGTTCTATTTTCTTTATCAATATGGACAAATGCTTCACAACCGAAAGTCTACAAAAAAGAATAGTTTACCTTTTTACCTGTCCATGCCTCCTCTGGAATTATACCATCCAAAGAGCTTGAAGGTCCTCTGTTTATTAAGTAAACAACAATATTTACAACATTTTCCCAAAACTGTAAGGGCAACCCATAATGCAATCTCATACTCCTTGCACAGTCCATGATTGTCCTGTTCATCCTTTTTGACACACCATTTTCTTGTGGTTTTCCTAGAACTGTTTTCTCTCTACGAATCCCATGGTATGAACAATAATCATCAAACTCCTTGCTGCAATATTCACCTACATTGTCTGATTTGAGAAACTTCAACCTTTTTCATGTCTCATTCTCAACCAAAGCTTTCCATTTCTTAAAAGTATAAAAAATATCCGATTTTTGTCGAATGCAATAAACCCAAGTTTTTCTAGTTGTGTCATCAATAAAAGTAACATAATAATGAGAGCCACCAAGAGATGATACCTGAGCTGGTCCCCATACATATGTATTCACAAGCTCTAACCTTTCAATCTTCTTTGGTTTTCTGAATTTGAGAAATCTCACTCTCTTCTGTTTTCCATAAACACAATGCTCACAGAAATCCAAATCAATTTGTTTAAGATCTGCAAACAAATTTATTTTGTGAAGTATCTGCATACCCTTATCACTCATGTGTCCAAACCTATGATGCCATAGTGCTATATCCACTCTTGTAGAAGCTAAAGAGATAGAAGAGTCAATATTACCAGTACATAAATATAATCTACCTACCTTCTCTCCTTTTGTTATCACCAGTGACCCTTTGGTGACATTCCATGCCTTATCTGTAAATATAGATATACAATCTTCACTTTCCAACTTCCCTGTTGAAATTATATTTTTCCTTAGATATGGAACATGTCTTACCTCTTTCAACAACCATTGGTTTCCATTCCATTTCTTTATTTTTATCTTTTCCATTCCAACAATTTTGCATGGTGCATCATCACCCAAATGAACCTGTCCAAAATCACCTTGAACATAATCTAGAAAATGTTTCCTATGGGATGTGGCATGAAATGTATCCCCTGAATATACTAACCAAGACTCAAAAATGTTATCTACAAAAAGAATCAAAGCATCTTCTAACACATCACCTGTTACATTTTCTTCCTTGTTTATCTCTTGTTGTCCATCTCTTTGTTTCTTTGGAGATCTGCAATATTTCTTCAGATGTCCTTTCTTCCCACAATTCTAGCACTCTATATTTCCAAGTATGGATTTGGATCTGCCCTTCCTATAATTCTCGCGGTTCCATAAGTCCTTTCCTCTATCCTTTTGTCTTCCCCTATTCTCCATGTTTAATGCATTAGATGATGTCTCACCTATGCTTTTCCATTGCATTTCCTCGCTAAGGATAACACCAAAAACATGATCAAATTTTAAAGTGTTTGAAATAGAGACAGAGTTACTTACAACCATCACCAAGCTGTTCCAAATTTATGGAAATGAGCATAATATTAGAAGAGCCCTGACCTCATAATCAAAGTCCACTTTTACATAACTTATCTGATTAGTAACTGTATTAAATTAATTTAAATGATCTACAATAGACCCACCTTCTAACATATTCATATTAAAAAATCTCTTCATTAGTAATACCCTATTGGACACCAAGGGATTTGCATATAGTTTATCCAATGCATCCATCAACTCCTTTGTTGTCTTTTATTTCGAAATATTGAAATCCACCGACACTGCCATCCTTAATCATATCGTTCATAGTGACTTTCTGTCAAGAAACTCCCATTCTTCATCCTTCATGGTTGTCGACTCCTTTTCTATTCCACCCAGTGGTAGGAATAGATCCTTATTATATATATAATCTTCCATATGAATCTTCCATAAATGGTAATTCTGGCCGTTAAATTTATTGACCCTAAAGTTTCCATCTTTCGCCATTTCTCCCACTCGAACCAAGAACCCTCTTTTCCTGTGAGTTACCTTTCACTATGATACCAGTTGTTAGAAAAAAAAGATCGTGGAGAAATAAAATATAAACAAATGAATAAATAAAACATATAAGATACACAATACAATAGAGACACAGATAAACATGGTTCACCTAGTGTGGGCTACGTCCACTAGAGAAATTGCCAAGTCCTTCCTTTTTATTATCCAACAAATGAAGGGATACAACCTACAACACACCCGCTGTAACTTACTCTTATTTATATCACAATATCCTCGCTCAGAATATGTTGGCCCTTGACCAAGTTTTGAGGAAACCTTGGCCAGGTTTGGACCACTTTTGGACTTCAACAGGATGATCAAAGATGGAGTGCCCAGGCAGAGCTGAGATCATAGATCTAACTTATTTTGCGGGCTATGTGGACCCAACAAGGGGTTCCTTAGAGTTTTTGTAATGAGTTATGGGATGTCGGCCCATGGGTTTACCCATGATTAGGACTTATAGTAAAAATATAAACAAGTAAGAAGGTAATGTAGAAAGAGGGAAAAAATAGCTTGGAAGTCTAAGTGCAAGTAGTTTTGAGTTTCTTTGTGAAATATAATTCGTTTGTAAGGCTCTGTTCTCCATAGAGGATTTGCCTCTGTGCCTTGACCTAGTTTTGAGAAGGAGGATCTGGTGCGCAGTGCACATATCTCCTGTCTGGTGCAAAGCCTGGCTCTGTGGCTTAGTGCACATAAACAGATGAATGTAAGAGATTGAAGAATAATAAAGAATATGAAGCAGTTGGTGGACATAGACCCACACTGGGGTGAACCACGTATATCTTGTGTCTTTGGTTTGATTTGTGCTTTGTTGGTTATGTTATGAATCTTCTCAATTCTTTTCTTATTATGACATGTTGATGCTTAATGCTTAGAATGAATGGATGTTAGATCTAACTCAGTGCTATGTGCTAAATGATTAAAGTATATTTATTGTTACTGCACTGATCTATCTTAGGGTTTGTTCTGCGATGTTAATGAAGCTAATGAATTAATGCATATCACCTGCTAAGTGTTGCTAGAATACTCTGTGAAGTGTTATTATCATAGATATGTGTCCCATCTTGGTTACAAACACCTGATTCCTGTAACCCCCCTTTCTTCTACCTCGGGTGAGACTTCATCTGCTTCGCAGGTGTTTTCAAAAGGTCCGATAGTTAGGGATTTGTTGGTGCATTGTTGAAGCATTGAACCCTGGGTCTACCCCTGTGCCAACAAATGGTTCCATTGCTGGGACAAAAACTGTGATTGCTGGGAACAGAAGAGAAGCTATGTGCCTAGATCTGATGCTATAGTGTGCATTACTCTACTTGACTTGTGAAGCTCTGTGCTAAGAAAGAAACCTGATCTGAAGAAAAGAGGTAAGATCTTAAAAAAGGTAAATCTCTGTGCTTTGATAAGAGTAAGATAAGTGAAAATTTTTGTTTCGAAAGAATGAATCTAGGTATGTTTAATAGATTCTGTCCTAGTCTGAAAGATAGGGCACAATTGGAAGAAAGAGTTGATCTTATTAAAGTTAATATAAATGAAGAAAGATATGTTATTCCTATGCATAGAAATAATTTTTGGACTAATAAGTGGATGCAGGAACCTAGAAAGACTTTTTGTAGATTGCAGGTCCAACACTGTGATCCCAGTGCACATTACAAGAGAAGTTGGGGAACATACAATACGAAGAGAGGATTGACATTGTGTTATAACTGCAGAAGACCGAGACATCTAGCTAAGGAATTCCCTGGTGCAAGTCCTATTTGTCTTTATTGTAAAATTGTTGGTCATGAGGTTGAGGATTGTCCAAGGATGATTGCTAAAGTTGAAAGGATGAACATGAGACAAGAAACATAAAGTCAAGAGACTAAGACCATGTTAGAGAATCACAAAGAGAAATAATTAGAGAAATCTTTGACTATGTTATCACAATTGAAAGAAACAATGAATAATCACAAAGATGTCATCTTACTAGAGGTCCTGAAAGTAAAACAATACATAAGTACAAGAATAAAATAATTCGACATAGATCACGTCTTGGATGAGGAAACACAAGTGAATATTATGACAAAAGATACTTATGAATTTTTTTCTGAAGGCCTATTGTGGTACCTTCATTGGGAAGGACATGCTTGTTTAAGGGAAATATGATAACCCTATGTGGAAGAGTTACTAATGTACCTTTGTCATTCATGGAACATCGACTAAATAGGAATTTGAAGTCATTAAGTTTGTTGAGAACAACATCCCTTTCCCACTTTTGTTAGGAAAGAATTGGATTGAGAAGGATCACATCAGAAGGAAAGCAGAGGAAGAAGCTACATAAAATAAAAATCAAGAACTAAGGGATTTCATAGCTAGAAAAATAGACCGACTAATAAAAGAATGGGAAGATAAGTCGAAGCAACATAAGGAAAGATAATTAGTTGTTGAGGTTAAAAGAACACAAGAAAGGTTGAAGGACCTGTCTACGCAAGAAATCAAAATACCTACCCTGGAATTAATAAGAGAAGTGGTATTAACTTCGAACCCTTTGAGAGCACATCAACAATGCGAAGTCACCACGCTAGAAGAAGATAAGAATAAGAATAGAAAGAGGATTCCAAAAATTGTTAGAGAGACTTAGATTATAGGGAAGAAGGCAAGGAAGATCAATAAAAATAAACTCAAGTTAGAAAAGCTACAGGAAGCTACAAAGAGCAGATGGAATACTTCACAGACTGGAACCTTGCAGGAGGTAGGTTTGCAGGATTTGAACCTCGCTAGAACAAAATGACCACACAGAATGGGAATTCACCCTAGCGAAGCTATATGACCATTGGAGGTACCCCAACTATTAGAACGATGCTCTAGAACGACTAGGAAACACATTTATGGGCGGTTGGACCACTTTTGGGACGTTGAGACTGTGCCATAACGAACAAATTCACATTGATGGAAGCATTCCTGCCCGTTGGAAGAATCCGTTACTACGCTCTCTTATTTAACCCGTAGGACACTTCTCAGGGACCACTTTTTGCCACCCTTGATTAACTAAGCTAACATAGAATTGATTGTGTGTTGAGATGTGCTATCAAAAACTAGATGTCACTATCCATTTGTCTACTTATCTGTTTGCCTACCCCGACCTATTTGTTTAACAGTGAGAATGTCAGGCAAACCCACTGAGTTAGAGAAGTCCTTCGAGGAGGTTCTTAAGAAGTTCATGGTTGATAGAGCTATGTCTGAAGGAGTATACGCATTGTCTACTGGGGGAATGCAATCTTCCCCTTCGATTGGATGACGTTTTGGCTGTGTCAACCCCACGACTGAGAAATGAAGTACGAATCACGATGATCTGACTAATGTGAAGCATATCCCATCGATATTACCAGAGTACATTCCAATGTTGGCTGGTGTGGTTAACCGTGATAGTATCCCATACGACCAGAGTACACCCTGATCACCGTGTACATCCCAAAAGGAATACGCGTAGTTGAGATTTAGTTAGGACATATCCCACTACTGAAGAACAACGACTTCAATATTAGAGATAGAAAGAACTATGCTATGCTCGCACCCCATAGATAATTGATAAAGACTACTGGGGAGAAGCCTCGCCTGGTCTCCCAGTCATGGATTAAGGAGCTTGTGCAGTCCACTATACTAAATGTTATGGAGATTCCCCATTTTGGCCGTCACTAGGAGGTTAACGCTTACGTTAAAAATACTCTTGTCATACTACCATGGAAGATACTTGTGGCTCGACTGACGGATTACTGTGAATCCGAAGTTGATCCACTTGATTACAAGATTAAGTATGTAGGGACCTAACCCTCAACAGTTTTACCCATAGAAGGCTTCATACCGCTCCTTGGAACAATGTATCAAGGAGACTTGCGACGAATTAGAAAAGGGAAAGCGAGGCTACAAGGTAGCCTCTATCTAGGATGGTGCAGTGCACCTCGCTTGCCAACTCATAGTTGGCAAGATCGTAAGAAGAACCACCCCACACAGGTCACTGAGTTCGTGGTGGACCTCGAAGGAAAATGTGTGGAGGGCATGTATATGAATTGAGAGAGTTACCTCGACTGTTGCAAAGCTCAAGATCGGGGATACAAGTTCCACTTTAGCTGGCTGCTTGTGTTGATTTTATTTGTCGCTTGGAAAATACCTAAAGGAGCCACCTTTCCGGAGATTGAACCATCAGAGCCATTGGCCGCTAGGTTTTATACCTTTTGGTACACCAATGACATGTCGAAGAAATGGAAATCGAACGTTGTGTTACATGCATATTATCAACAACTAAAGGTTGCCATTGAAGCATTTCTGTGCATGACACCTCACACCTTGCACCCATATAGACCGATATCCAAGTTTCACATAGATTAACATTTTATCTATATCACTGTGTGTAGAGACAAGAGAAAGGAAGAGTTACAGTCATATTACAAGATGAGAGACAAATAAATGGAGTAGATAATGAAGGAGTGGCCGAAGGAATTCCTTCTACCTGTTGCTGATGCAGAACTCTCTGATACTGACACCATAGGAAGTCCCCTCGATCGAGCATGTCGGACAGTCCAGTGTGAAGAAAAAGAAGAAAAAGGAAGAA
>JZKD02S2329611.1:777040-810766 GCA_000966675.3 Picea glauca
CATCTCTGATACATTTCTGTTATATTATTGGATATCCGTGATATCTCTGTGTATTTCTTTATTATATCTCCTCTCTCATTTTGTGCTGAAAATAATATGGATCAGTGGTATCAGAGCTGGCTACTATTGATCATTTTTCAGTGCATGTCCTTGATGAGGTCTGAGTATAGCAAGTTGGGTCTCAAACTTGTCTCTCTTGAAGAAAATTTCTCTCGCATGCCCAAGAAACCCTCTATGGAAGAAGAAAAGAAAAACGACAGAGCAAATGATACTATCAATTTGTTGCTTGAGCAAGCTCTCACGTGACAGAGGAACAAAATGATGGAGAATTTTTCCCACATCCTTCAACGCCTGCTGATAGAAACATGAACATCTTCATCAAATAACCACTTTGTAAGAACCTCTCCTTTGAAGGTACAGGTTAATTTTGATATTCCTATATTTGAAGGTCAGATAGATGCGGATGCCCTAGACAAATGGTTAAATCTATTGGAAGGTTATTTCTTTGTTCATAATTTTTTCGACAAGGAAAATATCATCTTCGCACTCCTTAAATCTCTCCCCCATGTCAAACATTGGTGGGAAAATTACTGGGATAAAATTTCCACAGAGGAGTCTGGAATATATGGGGCCAAGCCCACTTAGGATTTTTTGTGTGGATGCGGTAAATGAACAGTATTACCTTGTTGGAAACTATGAGGACCAATACGTGAGATGGACCACACTATGGCAAGAGAGGGGCCAAGCAGTTATGGAGTTCACCAATATCTTCCACACCTTGCGCACCAAGCTGGGTATCAAAGACTCCAAACGAAATTTGGTTTTGAAATACCGTGAGGCTCTACATAGATACATCCAAACTGAAATGAATTTTCTGGACATCTCATCACTCGGTGTTGCTTATCGATATGTTGTTAAAATCGAGAAAAAATTTAAGCACCAAAACAAATGAGAGTTTGGGTCTTCAAATATGCAACAACCAAAGTATGATAAATATGACCCTAACAAACAATCTCCCGAAAACTAGTCCAAGCCACAGGAAAAGAAGGGTCACGGGAAAACAAAGAAGGACACTAGAAAATGGTGCGATTTCCACAAAATCCCTTGGCATAACACCGATGAATGTCGCTCAAAATAGACATTGGTGGCTGAGATCAAAGACAAGGAGCCGAACCCTGATTCAAAATCTAACTCTGAAAATACTGGTAAAAGCCAGATCATCGACACATACCCCACTGCTATTGTTGCGACCACAACAATTCAACCAGAAGAACCAACAGATCCTGAAGAGGGGGAGAACCTTTTTCATTCATAGATGTGGGTGAAGGGGACCCCATTGCATTTGATTGTTGATAGCAGAAGCTAGAAGAACCTCATCTCAACAAAGGTTGTCAAACAATTGGGATTGTCGACAACACCACACCCGCAACCATACAACATCGGGTGGCTTCGCTAGGGACAAGATCTTCATGTCAACCAACAATGCCAATTATCATACAGTATCCAACCCTTCAAGGATGAGGTATTATGTGATGTTTCCCCAGTGGATGTCTGTGATGTTCTCTTGGGCCAACCATATATGTGGAAGCGCCATACTGTTTATGAGTCTTAACCCCACAGTCTCATTGTTTCTCTGGGGGGTCATCTCTACAGAATACCAAGGGTAGTTCTAACTATTGTTCCACCTAAACAGTGCTTCATGGTAGTATCTCATACTGCAAAATTCAGCTTCTTCACAATCTGTTCAAAAGGGGAACATAAGGACATTGAAACCACTACAACCTTGCCCCAAGCACCTTCTATCCAACATAAGCATGTCGACAAGGTTGCAACAAAGTGAAAATATTCCTTCTGCACACAATCCTCTCATGTAGCTCAACTTTTTGAACAAACTTAGCCTCAAACGGTTCATGACATCCTTCCACAAACTGAGCAACGCGACGTCTCCAACAAGGCAAGCAACTCACCAAGAATCTGATTCAACAAACGCTTCCTTCTCTCCCTCAGGAACTCAACACAATGGAGATCATTTCTTCCTAAGGAGGGAGGATTGATCCAGGTGGATATCAATGGCCACCCACCTTTTCCAACTCTCTCAAAACAATTTTGTAGCAATTTTGGCAATTTACTATTTTTGGTAGTTTTTTGGGTCCTGAACTTCCGGAGCCGTTTTGAGGCCCTAAACGATGTTTTTTTGGGAATCAAACTCCAACAAATATCAGTTTGTTTTGAACCATGATATTCACTATCAATAATGGTATTCCTTGGATAGACCTTTCTAATGATGTATCATATGCGTGAAACGAAGATCGTATACAAAAGTTACGACCCTGGGAAGTTGATGTATTGACTTAACCAAACGAAACCCACATGACTTTTGGCGCTTCATCTCATAGGGTTAGGTTTTGGATGTCTAGGGTTTTTGACACTCATTTTTATTGTAAAAATTTCTTCATAGCCTCATTGTAATCATGTTCTTGTGAATGTAAGTAGCCGTCACATCTCTTCTCAGAGATAAGTTGTCACCATTCAAGCGAGTCTTTTAGTCTGTATTTTTACAGTATCTGTACATTTCTTTCATTAATAGAAATCATGCATTACTATATCTTTGTGTTTATGGTTTCATCTTTGATACGTTTATGTTGTATTATTGGATATCCGCGATATCTTTGTGCATTTATTTATTATATCTCCACTCTCATTTCGTGGTGAAAATAATCTGGATCAATGTATGCCCCTTCATATTCCTAGTCAGATGTATGAACCGCCACATGGTGCCTTGTGGTTCTTTCCATGTTAGTGCCATACAACCTGTACACATGTGCCACATGTCACCCTTCTAGTGGTGCCACATGACACCCCTTTTTGACCTCCTGTCCTTTTTTACCAAAACTTTGAAGAGTCATAACTTTCTCATACGATGTTTGTTTGAGGTGATTCTTGTGCCATTGGAAAGATATTGTCAAGATATATGCAATGAAGTCATTTTCAATATCATTTTAGAAGATCAATTTTTGAGCATTCTTGGATCCTCCTGGATCACACCTTCCCACTAAAAAACTTTTGGACCTCCAAAAGTATGTATATTTCAACAACTTAGTGATGATAACTCTTCCCCACTCTTCCACCTTGCTGAAAAACATTTTATTCAACAACTTAAAGATGATGAAGCTCCTTCACTCTTCCACCTTGTTGAAATATATTCGACTGATTCCCATATTGATCTTGATCTTCTGGATATTCATCCTGGATACATATTTTATCTCCTTCTTGAACTTTCATAAGATCAAGGAAACCAATCTAGATTAGTGTACTTATTTCCGTTTCTTTGGAACATGGTATTGACTCTGGTATATTGGTTTACCTTTTCATTTCCTCTCTCCTTCCCTGAAAACAGAACCCAAACATGTTTTTCACAAACATCTATACTTATTGACTTGCTTCTTCTGAAGGTATACATCTACATGAATATGGCATAACATCTTGAAGATGTTCATATCATAAAACATACTTATTTCACCTTCTCTCTTTATAAAGAAGACTATTTCTTTACCAATTCTAGGAAGACATTGCATAGCTATCATGCTCTTCCCGCTTTTGATCTACATGTTACAACTACCACATTATTATGTTCCTTCACCTTTGTAATTTAGAATAAGAATCACATAGGCAATTCGATCCATATGAAGTTCGTTACTTGATAATAAGAACATTATTATAACAATTGTGTTAATTGCTGTCGAAAGGCTTTAGAAATCCTTACAAGATTATTCTCACTCTCAAAATTCCTTAAGAGCGACTAATAAATCCCAAGGATTTGTAATCCCTTCAAGACTCCTCTCACTCTTAAAATTCTATAAGGAGTGGATAATAATCCCTCTATTACAACAACGAAATATACTTTTAGAAGGTATTTACATATGAATACTAACATTGCTATATACAAATGTACATATTTACAAATTATTTCCAAAATGGAATATTTTTCGATACCTATCCATGGAGAAAGATAGGTGGATTCTTCATGGACTCATTCTTCCCTTAGTATTGGAAGGAGTCACACAACTTCCTGTATTTGAAAATGCCTCTGACAATGAATTTGAATATGACATTGAATCTAACACTAAATCTAAATATCCCCTAGATCCAATTATAGGCCATCCAAGAAACTTATATAGTCTCTCCTTTCTAATAACCAACATTATTGCTGTGTCTTGAGTATATTTCTCTGAATATACTAGTACTCGTCCATCCTAGAACACAACTGCATATCCTTCATCTTCGAAATATGAAAATGAGTGTAAGTTTATTTTCAATTCTAGAACATATAACATATGTTCTATTCCAATAAATCCTCCTAACTTGAGCTAGAATATTACATAACCAAATCCTCTTAATTCTTGTATGGTGTTAGTCCCAGATCCTAGATAGCAATCTGTGTCAATTTCTAAAAAAATAAAGAATACCGATCTCATTCATGTCATGTGGCGAGATGAGACACTGTCCATGAACCATGCCTTGTTGTCTTCATACACTACACTGTTGTTTTTTTTGTATATAGGGGAATAAATAATGATGGTGGTATATGACTCGTGTGACATGGGGTCGAATCCCATCGGCTTCCTTATAAACCCTAGGGATAACCACACCACTCGCAAGCATGGCCTCCAGATAAGACGAGGTTTGAACTCGTGACCTTCTTAGCAGCACGAACGCCTTAACAACATGTCCGCTAGCTACTATACCACACCCCTGTGGGCTTCATACACTACATTGTTAAGACCAAACATTAAGAATAATTCTTTCTCGAATCTCTCAGCAAGACTATCAACTTCACTTGGGGCTGTTGCCTGTATTCTTGTAAGTGCCTTTACATATTCCTATTTCTTTTCGGACATAAATGTGGATAAAGTATCCAAAACTTCTCTATATGATTTCCACTCTTACCACAATAAGAGTAGAAGTTATTGTTCCTATCTTGGAACCATAATCCTTTCTTATCACTTTCCCTATTCTTTTGTCATGGAAAATGACCTTTGCTTCTAGCCTTCTTCTTGGATGTCTTCCCTTGTAAGGATTGTCTTCTATGAAATTTCACCATACTATGGTTATTAGTTGCACATAAAGCACATGGATATGTAGACTATAAATTCATGCTAGTCTTATTAGTGGGAAATTTCTTTATTCCCTCTTTGGAATGCTCATCTCTTCCTGGAGATGTCTTTCATTTGATACCTTTCCCTGGGCTAGAAGGTTGTTTTGGTAGGACCAACTTCTTATGAAGGACCTCCTCATTTGAATTTCTTCTTACTTTAGTCATCCTAGAGAATTCTCCATCTTGACAGGGAGAAGAAGAACATGATATACCATCTTCCATGGTTACAGTTTGTAAACCTTTCGTAGGAGATAGTCTCTCTTGCATAGGATAATTTTCCTTCTCCACTTGCTCAACTTCATAGAATGGTGCCAATATCTGTTTCTTAGTCTGCAACTCTCTTTCCAATTCATGAATTATACCTCTAAGGAATTCTTCATGACATATCAATCAATCTTGAAGCCTCTGGTTCTCCTCCTCAAGGGATTGTATTTGCATCCTTAATTCAAAATTCTCCTTCTAAATATATTGGTTCATGTCCCTCTGAAGCCTTAATTTCATGAGATATTTACTCATGTTGTTCTTTGCAAAATATAGATCTTGTGTTAAGGAGTCTTCAAACACCTTCACCAACTTGAGTCTTATACCTCATCACACTCACTTGCAAACACTTGTCAAAACCAACTCTGATATCAACTTGATCTAAAAATCCTTAGATGCTAATTTATTCTTAAAGATACATGTTAACATCTAACCCGATACATAATATTTCTTGATCATATTTGATAGATTTTCTTAACACATGTGAATCTTTTACTTATCCAAAACATCTTGAAATGCTGAATAATTTACAGAATAATGAGAGATAACATAACATAAAATAAAAGAACTAATAAGACAAGATTTGATGATGGATTTCACCTCTCTTAGGCTACATCTTCGAGTCCCATTTAAACAGTGAGACTACTCTTCATTAATATCAAATGTCAAAATTACAATGAAAATGGAGTTACAAATGCCAATCTTGAAGTAACTCTTTAATTCTACGGCTCAAACCCAGAAAAAGAGGTTACCATTGATTCCTCTCGAAATTATGAGAAAAATGAGTATACGCACTCTACACTTTCCTCAAGGAACCCTATGGTGTGCATTATAATGCAAACTCAAAGTCTAGATACCCTATGACACAAACTTCGAGGATAAATATGCTTAGTTTTGGCACACATATCCATATGGGTGCATTGGTTTACGCACTAGTTAAATAAGGGGTCAGACCTAACTTCTATCCGAATTCTATGGAAAATGTTAACATAATGTTGTTGGCATTCCATAACAAAAGGCACCTTTGGTGCGTTAGTTAGGGCATTGATACATGTGGGAGGAGGTCACAGGTTCAAACCTGTAAACCTCTCCCCCCTTTGGTGCTTTGTTGTAACCATAGGTTATATTTGGTATGTTATTTTATTAAATTTGATGGCATACAATTTTTATCCCCCGTGAATATTGACACTCGGTTACATTGGGTTCATAATAACCATGGGTCGAGGGCTTATCCCTCAACCCCTTTTCTCGCCGAATACACGACCATACAACTTAAATATAATGTTTTCCATATGGCTTATAAAGTCATATGATTTGGTATATTGGTAAGTCATTTTTGTTGCTTGCATGAGGTCGAGGGTTTGATTCTTATTGAACCACCATAATTTTGGAATATATTAACCATAGAAGGCCAATGGGAGACTACCACACAATGGTCCCTCATTGGTCCACCTATCCTATGCCTGTATGATCATTCCACATGTCGAAACCTGGTTTGATCATGTATGCCCCATAATTTTCCCAATTAGATGTACAACCTGCCACGTGGCACCTTGTAGTGATTTCCATGTCAACACCGTACAACCTATATGAATGTGCCATGTGTTACCCTTCCAATGGTTCCACATATGAATGTGCCACGTGCCACCCTTATGATGATTTCTATAGGTCTTCTCAATGGAAATGCAACTAACAAATAGCCTATGTATAATGTGGTTGTACAAGCTCTTGCCTCATCGAGCTCATGGAAGCTAATAATTAGTTCTCATTTTTCCATTTTAGTTAGTGTGTGTGAACAACTGCCAAAGATTCATGTATATTTCAACCCTTTACTAAATTCTAGGCACAAATCACCCTGGCATGCATTCTTTATGGTTTACAACAAATCCACATTCCTATAACTTGTAACTTGTAAATTAACAACACCATACATGGATTTTTCTTTCTAGGGCATGCATTTCTCATCATGCACTCCTTTAATGCATTTTTTCCTTGGCATGTTTTTGCATTTACAAGGTAAATTTTAGTCTTTATGTGTGCAACATAATGTTTTTGGTTTCAAAATGTAGAACTAAAGTATGAATATATGTAAAATGATAAAATTGAAACTCCACAATTTGAACCACTCAATTTGGAGGTCATATGAGTCTTAGGTGTGCATTTTGCAGTAAGAAGGTTTTACCCTCCATTTTACAAAAACAAAGTCTGGAATATTGGTTCAAAGTATAAGTGCTTAGTTATTTTTCAATGCAGACCATATATATATAATGTTATTAATGCTAGATTACTGAGAGAGGGGGTGAATCAGTAATAGAGCAATTTAATCCCTTTTCACCATAAAATGCAAGTGTTATATCAATGTAGCATTATCATCCAATAGTTGCAGAGTAAATAAACAATGAGCAAATGAGAAATCACACACATACACAGTACACCAATGTTTTATGTGGAAACCCAAAGGGGGAGAAAGCCACATAATGTTTTTTCTTATATGTCTTTAAGAATTACATTCATTGGAAGCACCAACTTCCTTCATTTTCCAGCTGCAACTGGAAGGAGGCTCCAACCCCTTAGTTTCTCAGGATACAACTTGAGGGAAGCTCCAATTCCCCAATTCTCTGGCTACAACCAGAAGGAGGCTACAACCCCCTATGTTCTCCGGCTACAACCGGAAGGTGGCTACAACCACCTGTCCTTTCCCTGTCCAACCGCCCTGATGTATAAGGTGAATGATGAAATCAATGAAACACTCTCACTGTGAGATATACTGTTGTAAACCTATACCAATCAACCTGCACCAAACAACCTGTACCAATAACTTGAACCATGCATCAACCATGCATCAACCTGTACCTCAATATGTAATCAACCTATACCATACAAGTGCATCAACCATGCATCAACATGTACCAAACAACTTGTAATCATCTTGTACCATAGACAAGTGCATCAACCATGCACCAACCTGTACCTCAACGAGTGCATCAACCATGCACCAAATATGTACCAATCATGCATAAAATACCCATAAACTATGACTCATCAAGATGTACCAACATCATCAAATGTACAACTCATGTATGTGCCAACTCATCAACTACTTGTCTCAACCATGTACCAATCATGCATCAACTGCACACCTGATGTATGTGCCAACTCATCAACTACTTGTCTCAACCATGTACCCAACATGTACCTCAACCATATACCAAAGACATACACCAATATAACCATCAAAAGTTATCTAACAATCCATCACTCTATCCATAAACCAAATACCATAAAACCTTACATCAAACCATGTGCCACAACCTCACTGTTATGTAGCCTCAAGATAAACCAACAACTTCAGCAACACATCACAACCAAAAGACCAATACCCATATGCCAAATACCAACAACAAAATACCAATTGTATCCCTCAACAAATCTGATATATGCAGCAATACTAAACATCCAATACCATCTCAAGAGATAAACCCTATCTCACAAAACATACTTCAAACAAGATGTGCCATATCTCTCATAAATAGACCCCAACCATGTTGCCGTGATTTTTCTACCGCACTTTTTTTGCCTTGATTTTTCTGCCGCACTTTTTCTGCTGCAAATTTTTTGCCGCACTTATTCTACCGCAATTTTTCTACTGCACTTTTTCTGCCGCGATTTTTTTGCCATGATTTTTCTGTCGAACTTTTTCTGCCGCACTTTTTTTTCCGCGATGTTTCTGTCGTGATTTTTCTATCGCACTTTTTCTGCCACACTTTTCTCTATCAATAATACTTTCCCAAATAACCTTTCACAAAAATATATATTTAATGATATTCAAGTGTGATTTGACTGAGAGAGCCTTGCTTCTTATTTACACTTTCATGTAGCTTCCTCAAGGGGTTACCTTTTAACCATCTTAACCCACTTTCCTTATTTTAGGGTTAACCCACTTCTAATTTCTCCATTAATTTTATTATTTGAATAATTTATTTTGTATTCACTTTGACTTATAGTATACTCATCATTTCACTTTATTATTTACCTTCTAAAATCTCTTAAACCACTTTGACTACTTTGACCTTTTGGGACTTCTAGATGACTCATGAGGGTTCTCCAACTTCACATGGCCATAACTCTCTCACCGTGAGGAGTTATGTGATGTTACACATACCACTGGAAATGACATGACATGTACTATCCATATAGAATAATCTTTCCTACAAATATATCAAAACTCATACCATTTTCCATCAAACAAACTTGGGTCCATTACCCGAACCTGGGTTCTCCAACTTCTCATGGCCATAAATTTCTAACTGTGAGGAGTTTTGTGACGTTCCACATACCACCAGAAATGGAATGACATGTAATGCCCATATATAATAGTCTTACCTTCAAATATACTAAACTCATACAATTATACATGAAACAACCTTGGGTCCATTACCCAAAACTTTGTGCTATCAGAATTCTCTACTGAACTTTCTCCAAGGGTTGACATCAATATACAATATCACTCTCCAATGGTTGACATCAATGACAGCCAACAATCCATACCAACTATCCATCAACTTAAGCCAACTATATGACAATCTCCCCCTTTGGCATTGATTTAAACACCAACATTGATGACAACACTTAGTCATGATAACATTCATGCTTATACTCCTCACCATTTTTTCTATCTCTCCCCCTTTGACATCAATGGAAAATGGTATCTTCATTTGGGGATTCTCCCCTTGACTGAACTCTCCTTGCGGCTGATCCCCCAACCAGAACTATCCTCTTTATGGTGCTTCCTCATGTAAATATAAGACATATAAGATAAGCATTCAAAATCATTCATTTTGGAGTAGAAATTACTCCGAGTCTCTGGTGAAGATACTCAAAGGATTCCTATGGAAGAGGTTTTGTAAATATGCCTACCACTTGTTCTTTTGTGCCCACATATTCAACTCTGACGTTCTTCTCTGCAACCTGTTCCCGTAGAAAGTGATACTTGATTGGAATGTGCTTTGTTTTGGAGTGCATCATAGGGTTCTTTGAAATACTGATGGAACTTGTATAATCACAATAGATTGGAATGGGATAATCATACTCAACCTGTATATCTGTCAGAGTTTGTTTCATCCATAGAACCTGTGTACAACATGTTGTTGCTACAATATACTCTTCCTCGGCTGTAGATAAGGATACTGATGATTGTTTCTTTCTTAAACATGATACTAAACACTCACCCAAGTAGAATGCTGCTCCACTGGTGCTTCGTCGATCATCAATGCAACCTTCCCAATCTACATCTGTGTAGGCAATAAGTGATATATCCTTTCCTTTTGGATACCATAATCCAAACTCTTATGTTCCTTTGAGATATCTGGAAATCCTTTTCACTGCTAATACATGTGATTCCTTTGGTGTTGCTTGAAATCGTGCTACCTGTCCAACTACCTCAATTACATATGGTCTGGATGTTGTCACATATAGTAAGCTATCGATCATTGACCTGTATTGCCTCTGGTATGTAGACTTTGAATCATCATCTTTGATCAACTTGCAACTGGTTTTCATAGGAGTGGTAACTAGTTTTCAATCTTCCATTCTAAACCTCTTTAGCATTTGTCTGATATACTTAGTTTGAGAAATAAAAATTCCTTGGTTGCTTTGACATATCTGAAGACCTAGAAAGAAGGACAGTTCTCCAAGTAATGACATTTCAAATTCATTTTGCATATCCTTCATGTAGAGTTTTTTGCATTTGTTTCCTTTCCATAGTTCGTAGGGAGTTTTCTCATTGTTGTTTTGAGCATTACTATGTTTTGAATGTGAACTGTTGTATGCATTGCATGTGTCCAAAAAATATCTGTCAATTTAGAATCCATTATCATTGTTCGAGCCATTTCCTGTGTAATTATCATCCATTATGATAATGTTCCTTTGTCTCTGAACCACTCTCTGAACCAAACTATGAATCCATGCTCTCGTCCACTGTCATATATCTATCAAAACCTGCTAAGTATTATTATGAATCCATCTCTATCCATACTGACCAAGAATCTACTTGCATAACTTTCCATAATGATGACCCATTTATCACTATACTATCATGCATTCTTGATTAATCTACCAAACTATACTTATGCTAATTGACTGCTCTGGATCTGTCTTCTCAAACTCTGCAAGATGCTCAAAGGATGGTTCTTTGTTCTATCACAGCTATCGCATAGAATCCCCCTATCTAATATTCATATTACCTAGGAGTCTCTAAGCTGAATGGCTTAGAACAATTCCTCCTCTGATGTGTATTCATCATCATATTCATTGGTAGATTCATCATCATCTTCATTGGTAGATTCATAATCATATTCATTGGTATATCCACCATCTCTCTAAGATTTGACTTATTTCTTTCTGTTAGTGGATTCATCTTTCACTACCATGCCTAAAAGTACAATCTCTTGAACCTGTTCCTTATTTACCTATCCTTCTTTTCTTTCAGTTATTTTCCAAACCTTTATGAATCTGACATGTTTTTTTTTCTCTGTAGAATTTTATTCATCTCATTTTATTGCCAATCTTTCGATCTCTAGGACATGGTCTTTGTTCACCTGTTTTTCGTGTTTTCTTATACACACTTTCTTACATATGATATCAATGTTCTGTTTTATGGAAGTATCGATCATGCTTCTACAATCACTAGCTATGTGTCCATAATTATGACATTTGTAACATTCAATGTTACGTGGGGCCACATAATCATTTCTTGATTGAACATTTCTTTTATAATCTCTGCAATATTCAACCTTCTATTCAAAGTTAGTACAATTAAAAAAATGACCATAAAATAAATTTGCATACCTGGGAGTGAATGATATTCTTTGTGGCGTAGTCCGTCTGAATTTTTTCCTTGAGTGATCACGATCATGATTGAAGCTACTTTGTGGCTTGAACATGGATGGTCTTCTTGAATATGTATTTTCAATAGTTTTCTTAGATTCTAGTTGACCATGATTCCTTCCTTTGAGTACTTCTTCATAACTCTTTCTATTTTCTTCATTCTTTTTTTCTAGCAACCTAGAGTGCTTCTCTTCATTCTCTATAACTAATGTGGATGTTTCTGTGTCTTCAACGTTCTTGTTGAGCTTGACGATTTTACTTCTCAATGTCACAACTTCTTCTTCAAGCTTCTCAATCGTTTCTTCTTTCTTCATTATATGAGACTTCATAACTTCTTCTGTTCTTTTCGCTTTTCAAGCTGAATTTTTAATGTGATTATTTCTTCTTCAAGTCCTTTCTCTTCTTGACCAAACTCTGCCTCAAGATGGTTTAGATCGTTATTTCTTTCCTTACGATGATCAATCAATATATTCTCTCTCATTTCTGCTTCTTCCTTTTGTACTTCTATGTTGGCTTCCAAATACTTCTTTTGATATTAAAGATTTTCTTCGATCTTTCTATCTTCTTCTAGATGAGTTCTTAAGTTCATGATGATCTGTTGGGATTCTTCAAAAATGTGAACACTTTCCTTATGTTTCATCAATTATTTCTTCAGTGACTTGTTTTCTTCTCTTAGTTCATCTAAATCACAAATCAATTCTTCTTCATAATTGACTTCCTTTTCAATCAGTTTTTCTATCTCATTTCCTTCATGGCATTCTATTTCAATATGTCCATGTTTTTCACAATTAAAGCAAAACAACATACCTCTAGTGATTATGTACTCTTCATATTCTGAATATGTTTGACGTGGTGAACATAATTCTTCTTGATCTATAACTGCATCTTCTTTGGCATTTTCTGAATCTAGGATGGGTGAAGAATATATGTCATGTGACTTATCCCAAAGTTCTTTGGCTGATGAACAATTACCAACCTTTTCTCTTACTGAATTAGGTAATCCTTCCCATATGAAATCCATTGCTATTTTGTTATTCTTCTTCAATTCTTTCTTGGCTGCAGTCTTTGCCCTTTTTGAACTATCATATCCTGTAACAACTGATAGCCAAATATAATATCCCTATGCCTGTAAAAATACTTTCATCCTTCTGCTCCACATCTCATACTTAAAACCATTATGACCATTAAACATTGGTACTCCTTTCTCAAAATAATCCATGATCTCCTTCCAGTGGTTAAATTGTTTCCTGAAGGAACCGACTCTGATACCAATTGTTGGATTACTGAGAGGCGGGTGAATCAGTAATAGAGAAATTTAATCCATTTTCACCATAAAATGAAAGTGTTATATCAATGTAGCATTATCATCCAATAGTTGAAGAGTAAATAAACACTGAAAAAATGAGAAATCACACACATACACAATAAACCAGTGTTTTATGTGGAAACCCAAAGTGGGATAAAACCACAGAATGATTTTTCTTATATGTATTTAAGAATTACATTCATTGGAAGCACCAACTTCCTTTTTTCCAGTTGCAATTGGAAGGAGGCTCCAAATCAGTTTCTCAGTCTACAACATGATGGCATATCCAACTCCCCAATTCTCTGGCTACAACCCCCTATGTTCTCTGACTAAAACTGGAAGGTGGCTACAAAAACTTGTCCTTGCCCCATCCAACCGCCTTGACGTATAAGTAGAATGATGGAACCACTGTTACACTATCACTGTGAGATATACTGCTATAAACCTATACCAATCAACCTGCACCAAACAACTTGTACCAATAAACTGAACTATGTATCAAACATGCATCAACCTGTACCTCAATCTGTAATTAACATGTACCATAAAAGTGCACCAACCATGGATCAATGTGTACCAAACAACCTGTAATCATCTTATACCATAAACAAGTGCATCAACCATGCACCAACCTGTACCTCAACCTATACCATCAATGAGTGCATCAACCATGCACCAAATATGTACCAATCATGCATCAAATACACATAAACTATGACTCATCAAGATGTACAACATCATCAACTATACACCTCATGTATATGCCAACTCATCAACTACTTGTCTCAACCATGTACTCAAGTATGTAACAATCATGCATCAACTGCACACCTCATGTATGTGAGAAATATTCAACTACTTGTCTCAACCATGTACCCAACATGTACCTCAACCATATACCAAAGACATACACCAATATAACCATCAAAAGTTATCTAACAATTCATCACTCTATCCATAAAAAAAATACCATAAACCCTTACATCAAATCATGTGCCACAACCTCACTGTTATGTAGCCTCAAACTAAACCAACAACTTCAGCAACACATCACAACCAAAAGACCAATACCCATATGCCAAATACCAACAACAAAATACCAACTGTATCCCTCAACAAATCTGATATATGCAGCAATATTGAATATCCAATACCATCTCAAGAGCTAAAACCTAGCTCACAAAACATACCTTAAACAAGATGTGCCATATCTCTCATAAATATACCCCAACCATGTTGCTGTCACGATTTTTCTTCCGCACTTTTTCTACCGCGATTTTTCTGCTGCACTTTGTCTACTGCGATTTTTCTGTCGCACTTTTTCTGCCGCGATTTTTCTGCTGCATTTTTTCTGTTGCGATGTTTCTGCCATGATTTTTTTGTTGCACTTTTTCTGCTGCACTTTTTTGGCCTCATTTTTCCTTCCGCACTTTTTATGCCGTAGTTTTCCTGTCACACTTTTTCTACCGCACTTTTCCTGTTGCACTTTTTTCTGTCGCACTTTTCTCTATCAATAATAATTTCCCAAATAACCTTTCAAAAAAATAGATATTCAATGATATTCAAGTGTGATTTGAATGAGAGAGCCTTGCCTCTTATTTATAATTTCATGTAGCTTCCTCAAGGGGTTACCTTTTAACCATCTTAACCCACTTTCCTTATTTAGGGTTAACCCACTTCTAATTTCTCCATTAACTTTATTATTTCAATAATTTATTTTATATTCACTTTGAATTATAGTACACTCATCATTTTACTTTATTATTTACCTTCTAAAATCTCTTAAACCACTTTGACTACTTTGACCTTTTGGGACTTCTAGATGACTCATGAGGGTTCTCCAACTTCACATGGCCATAACTCTCTAATCGCGAGGAGTCATGTGACGTTCCACATACCAATATAAATGGCATGACATGTAATATACATATAGAATATTATTTCCTACAAATATATCAAAACTCATATCATTATCCATAAAACAAACTTGGGTCCATTACCCAAACCTGGGTTCTCCAACTTCTCATGGCCATAACTCTCTAACCGTGAGGAGTTATGTGACGTTCCACATACCACCAGAAATGGAATGAAATGTAATATCGATATATAATAGACCTTCAAATATACTAAACTCATACCATTATACATGAAACAACCTTGGTTCCATTACCCAAACCTTTGTGCTACCAGAATTCTCTACCAGACTTTCTCCAAGGGTTGACATAGATATACAATATCACTCTCCAATGGTTGACATCAATCTACAATATCACTCGCCAATGGTTGATATCAATGACAACCAACAATCCATACAAACTATCCATCAAACTAAGCCAATTTTCTGACAATCTCCCCCTTTGGCATTGATGGCAACACCAACATTGATGGCACCACTTAGTCATGATAACATTCATGCTTATACTCCTCACCAATGTTTCTATCTCTCCCTCTTTGACATCAATGGAAAAGGGTATCTCCCTTTGGGGTTGCTCCCCTTGACTGAACTCTCCTTGGGGATGATCTCCCAACCTGAACTGTCCTCTTTATGGTGCTTCCTCATGTAAATCTAAGACATATAAGATAAGCATTGGAAATAATTCATTTTGGAGAAGAAATTACTCCAATTCTCTAGCAAAGATACTCAAAGGATTCCCATGGAAGAGGTTTTGTAAATATGCTTTCCACTTGTTCTTTTGTGCCCACATATTCAACTCTGACGTTCTTCTCTGCAACCTGTTCCTATAGAAAGTGATAGTTGATTGGAATGTGATTTGTTTTGGAGTAGAACACAACTCCACTAGTTCTTCATTGATCATCAATGCAACCTACCCAATCTGCATCTATGTAGGCAATAAGTGATAGATCCTTTCCTTTTGGATGCCATAATCCAAACTCTTATGTTCCTTTGAGATATCTGAAAATACTTTTCACTGCTAATACATGTGATTCCTTTGGTGTTGCTTGAAATCGTGCTACCTATCCAACTTCCTCCATTACATATGGTTTTAATGTTGTCACATATAGTAAGATATCGATCATTGACCTGTATTGCCTCTGGTCTGTAGACTTTGAATCATCATCTTTGCTAAACTTGCAACTGGTTTGCATAGGAGTGTTAACTAGTTTGTAATCTTCCATTCTGAACCTCTTTAGCATTTCTCTGATATACTTAGTTTGAGAAATAAAAATTCCTTGGTTTCTTTGACATATCTAAAGACCCRGAAAGAAGGATAGTTCTCCAAGTAATGACATTTTAAATTCATTCTGCATATCCTTGATGTAGAGGTTGTTGTCTGCGCTTCCTTTCCATAGTTCGTAGGGAGTTTTCTCATTGTTGTTTCTGATCATTACTCTGTTTTGAATGTGAACTGTTGTATGCACTGCATGTGTCGAAGAAATATCTGTCAATTTGGAATCCATTAGCATTGTTCGAGCCATTTCCTCTGTAATTATCATCCATTATGATAATTTTCCTTTGTCTCTGAACCAATCTATGAATCCATGCTCTTGTCCATTGTCATATATATGTCCAAACCTGCTAATTATTCTTACGAATCCATCTCTATCCATACTTTCCAAGACTCTACTTGTGAAACTGTCCATAATGTTGACCCTTTTATCATTATACTATCATGAAGTATTGATCAATCTACCAAACTATACTTCTGCTAACTGACTGCTCTAGATCTGTCTTCTCAAACTCTACAAGTTTCTCAAAGGTTGGTTCTTTGGTTTGTTACAACTATCGCATAGACTCCCCCTGTCTAATATTCATATTACCTGGGAGTCTCTAAGACAAATGACTCAGAACAATTCCTGCTCTGATGTGGATTCATCATCATCTTCATTGGTAGATTCATCATCTCTCTGAGCTCTGACTTTTTTCTTTCTGTCGGTGGATTCATATTTCACTACAATGCCCGAAAGTACAATCTCTTGAACCTATTCCTTATTTACATGTCCTTCTTTTCTTTCAGTTATTTTCCAAACTTTTTTGTATCTAACATCTTTCTTTTTCTCTCTAGAATTTTATTCATCTCGTTTTATTTCCAATATTGTGATCTCTGGGACACGGTCTTTGTTCTCCTGTTCTTCGTGTTTTTTTATCCACACTTTCTTACATTTGATATCAATGTTTTCTTTCATGGAAGTATCGATCAGGGTTCTACAATCACTAGCTATGTGTCCATAACTGTGACATTTGTCACATTCAATGTTACGTGGGGCCACATAGACATTTCTTGATTGAACATTTCTTTTATAATCCCTACAATTTGCAACCTTATGTCCAAAGTTAGTACAATAAAAACAATGACCATAAAATATATTTGCATGCCTGGGAGTGAATGATCTTCTTTGTGGTGTAGTCCTTCTGAATTTTTGCCTTGACTGATCATGATCATGATTGAAGCTTCTTTGTGGCTTGAACATGGACGGTCTTCTTGAATATGTATCTTCAATAGTTTTCTTATATTCTGGTTGACCATGATTCCTTCCTTTGAGTACTTCTGCATAACTCTTTATATTTTCGTCATTCTTCTTTTCTAGCAACCTAGAGTGCTTCTCTTCATTCTCTATAATTGAAGTGGATGTTTCTGTCTCTTCAACGTTCTTGTTGAGCTTGGCAATTTCACTTCTCAATGTGATAACTTCTTCTTCAAGCTTCTCAACCTCTTCTTCTTTCTTCATTATATGATACTTCATGACTTAGTCTATTCTTTTCGTTTCTTCAAGCTGAATTTTTAATGTGATTATTTCTTCTTCAAGTCCTTTCTCTTCTTGACCAAAATCTGCCTCAAGCTGGTTTAGATCGTTAGTTCTTTCCTTAAGATGATCTGTCAATATCTTCTTTCTTATTTTTTCTTCTTCCTTATGTGCTTCTATGTTGGCTTCCAAATATTGCTTTTGATATTCAATATTTTCTTCGATCTTTCTGGCTTCTTCTAACTGAGTTCTTAAGTTCTCGATGACATGCTGGGATTCTTAAAAAATGTGAATACTTTCCTTTTGTTTCATCAATTATTTCTTGAGTGACTTGTTTTCTTCTCTTAGTTCATCTCAAACACAAATCAATTCTGCTCCATAATTGGCTTCCTTTTCAATTAGTTTTTCTGTCTCATTTCCTTCATGGCATTCTATTTCAATATGTCCACATTTTTTACAATTAAAACAAAACAACATACCTCTGGTGATTATGTACTCTTCATCTTCTGAATCTGTTTGACATGATGAACACAATTCTTCTTGATCTGTATCTGCATCTTCTTTGGCATTTTCTGAATCTGGGATCGATGAAGAATATATGTCATGTAACTTATCCCAAAGTTCTTTGGCTGATGAAAATTTACCAACCTTTTCTCTTAATGAATTAGGTAATCCTTCCCAGATGAAATCCATTGCTATTTTTTTATTCTTCTTCAATTCCTTGTTGGCTATAGTCTTTTCCCTTTTTGAACTATCATATCCTGTAACAATTGATAGCGAAATATAATGTCCATGTGCCTGTAAAAATACTTTCATCCTTCTATTCCACATCTCATACTTAAAACCATTCTGACCATTAAACATTGGTACTCCATTGTCAGAATAATCCATGATATCCTTCCATTGGTTAAACTATTTCCTGAAGGAACCAACTCTGATACCAATTGTTAGATTACTGAGAGGGGGGGGTGAATCAGTAATAGAGCAATTTAATCCCTTTTCACCATAAAATGAAAGTGTTATATCAATATAGCATTGTCATCCAATAGTTGAAGAGTAAATAAAAAATGAACAAATGAGCAATCACACACATACACAATACACTAGTGTTTTACATGGAAACCCAAAGTCGGAGAAAACCACATAATGTTTTTTTCTTATATGTCTTTAAGAATTACATTAATTGGAAGCACCAACTACCTTTGTTTTCCAGTTGCAACTGGAAGGAGGCTCCAACCCTTTAGTTTCTCAGGCTACAACCTGAGGGAAGCTCCAACTCCCGAATTCTCTGGCTACAACCCCCTATGTTCTCCTGCTACAACCGGAAGGTGGCTACAACCACCTTTCCTTGCCCCATCCAACCACCCTGAAGTATAAGTAGAATGATGGAACCACTATCACACTCTCACTGTGAGATATACTACTGTAAACCTGTACCAATCAACCTGCACCAAACAACATGTACCAATAACTTGAAATATGCATCAACCATGCACCAACCTATACTTTAACCTGTAATCAACATGTACCATACAAGTGCATCGACCATGTATCAATGTGTACCAAACAACCTATAATCATCCTGTACCATAAACAAGTGCATCAACCATGCACCAACTTGTACCTCAACCTGTACCATCAACGAGTGCATCAACCATGCACCAAATATGTACCAATAATGAATTATATACACATAAAATATGATTCATCAAGATGTACCAACATCATCAACTATACACCTCATGTATGTGCCAACTCATCAACTACTTGTCTCAACCATGTACCCAAGTATGTACCAATCATGCATCAAATTCACACCTCATATATGTGCCAATTCATAAACTACTTGTCTCAACCATGTACCCAACATGTACCTCAACCATATACCAAAGAAACACACCAATATAACCATCAAAAGTTATCTAACAATTCACCACTCTATCCATAAACCAAATACCATAAACCTTTACATCAAACCATGTGCCACAACCTCACTATTATGTAGCCTCAATCTAAACCAACAACTTCAACAACACATCACAACCAAAATATCAATACCCATATGCCAAATACCAACTGTATCCCTCAACAGATCTGATATATGCAACAATACTGAACATCCAATACCATCTCAAGAGCTAAACCCTATCTCATAAAACATACCTTAAATGAGATGTGCCATATCTCTCATAAATAGACCCCAACCATGTTGCTGCCACAATTTTTTTGCCACACTTTTTCTGCCATGATTTTTTTCTGCACTTTTTCTTCCACGATGTTTCTGCCGCAATTTTTCTCTCGCACTTTTTCTACCGCACTTTTCTTGTCGCACTTTTTTTGCCGCACTTTTCTCTATCGATAATACTTTCCCAAATAACCTTTCACAAAAATAGATATTCAATGATATTCACGTGTGATTTGAATGAAATATCCTTGCCTCTTATTTATACTTTCATGTAGCTTCCTCAAGGGGTTACCTTTTAACCATCTTAACCCACTTTCCTTAGTTTATGTTTAACCCACTTCTAATTTCTCCATTAACTTTATTATTTAAATATTTTCTTTTGTATTCACTTTGACTTATAGTACACTCATCACTTCACTTTATTATTTACCTTCTAAAATATCTTAAACCACTTTGACTATGTTGACCTTTTGGGACTTCTATATGACTCATGAGGGTTCTCCAACTTCACATGGCCATGACTCTCTAACCGTGAGGAGTTATGTGATGTTCCACATACCACTAGAAATGACATGACATGTACTATCCATATATAATTGTATTTCCTTCAAATATATAAAAACTCATACCATTATCCATCAAAGAAACTTGGTTCCATTACCCAAAACTGGATTCTCCAACTTCTCATGGCCATGAATCTCTAACCGTGAGGAGTTATTTGACGTTCTACATACCACCGGAAATGGAATGACATGTACTGTCCATATAGAATAGTATTACCTTAAAATATAATAAACTCATACAATTATACATGAAACAACCTTGGGTCCATTACCCAAACCTTTTTGCAACCAGAATTCGCTACCATACTTTCTCCAAGGGTTGAGATCAATCACTAAGGGTTGGCATCAATCTACAATATCACTCTCCAATGGTTGACATCAATGACAACCAGAAATCCATACCAACTTTATATCAATCTAATCCAATTTTCTGACAAGTAAATCACCCCCAAAATTAGATAACTAAATTTGGAGCTATATAGAAGCATGGACGTGCATTTCCATTAGGTCACTTTCTACTGTTTTGGTCTCTCAATTTACAAGGTAGAATTTACCCCTTTTACACAACATCCACTTTTATGTTTGAAAATGAAAATATGAATATGTAGATAGGTATAAAATTATATAAGTCACCCTCAAAAACTTGAATCACTCAAATTGTAGGTGTGTTAAGGCTTTGGCATGGATGTTTCATCATGCCCCAATTTCATGCATTTTAAAGCATTTTTCCCTTTATGTTTTGTTTTTTCATTTATAGGAAAAATTTTAACCATTATGGAGAGCAGAGGGTGTTTGGTTTGAAAATGCACAAGTAAATGTATGAATATATGTAAAATGATAAAATACAAAATCCACAAATTTTGTCACTCAATTTGGAGGTCATATGAGTTCTAGGCATGCATTTTATAGTAATCTAGTTTTACCCTCCATTTTACAAAAGTTTTTGAATTTGGGTTCCATCCATAAGTCATTTTTCATTTGACAATGAAATATATATGATATAAATAGATTTATAATGTTATTAAACTCACCCCAAAACTTAGATAGTTAAATTTGCAGCTATTTAGAAGTAAGGGAATGCGTTTCTATTAGGGTACTTTCCATTGTTTTGGTCTCTCAATTTACATGGTAGATTTTGCCTCTTTTGCACAACAACCACTTTATGTTCGAAAATAAATAAATAAATATGTATATAGGTGTAAAATTATATAAGACACCCTTAGAAACTTGAATGACTCGAATTACAAGGTTTATTTATTTAATCATTATTCATTCGTATAAACTTTTATTCTTTGATGATTTTTGCAGGTCTTTGCAATTGAAATGCAACTAACAAATAGCCTATGTGTGATGTGGTTGTACAAGATCCTACCTCATAGAGCCATGGACTTAGGTACTTAGTTCTCATTTGGCCATTTTAATTAGTGTGTGTGCACAATTGCAAAAGATTCATGTATGTTTAAACCCTTTAATAAATTATGGGCATAAACCACCCTAGTATGCATTCTTTAGGTTGGTTTACAACAAATCCACATTCTTGTAACTTGCAACTTGTAAATTAACAACACCATACATGGATTTTTCTTCCTAGGGCATGTATTTTTCATAATGCCCTAGTTTCATGCATTTTTATGTAATTTTCCCTATATGCATTTTTTTTTGCATTTACAAGGAAATTTTTAACCTTTATGCAAAGTGGAGGGTGTTCGTTTTGAAAATGCACAATTAAAGGTATGCATAGATGTAAAATTATAAAATACAAAATCCACAAATTTAATCACTCAATTTTGAGGTCATATGAGTCCCATGCATGCATTTGATAGTAACACAATTTTACCCTCCATTTAAAAAAAAACCTTCAATTTCAGTTCTCAGTGGATGTCATTTTTCATTTGAAAATACACTCAAAAAGATATAAATAGATTTAGAATGTTATGAAATTCACCCAAAAACTTAGATCACTAAATTTGGAGCTATACAAAAGCATGTGAGTTCTTTTCCATTATGGAACTTTCTACTATATTTGGTCTTTATATTTACAAGGTTTATTTATTTAGTCATTATTCAATCCTATAAAATTTTATTCTCTGATGATTTATGTAGGTCTTCAAAATGGAAGTGAAACTAACAACTAGCCTATATGTGATGTGGATATACAAGATCCTACCTCATCGAGCTCATGGATGCATGAAATTAGTACTCATTTTTTCATTTTAGTTAGTGTGTGTGCACAATTGATCTAGGTGTATATTGGTGGCCACCCACCTATTCCAACTGGCTCAAAAGAATTTCCTGACAACCTACTATTTTTAGCAGTTTTTCAGTTCCTAAACTTCCAGGGCCAAGCAGTGTTGGAGTTCACCAATACCTTCCATACCTTGTGCACCAAGCTGGGTATCAAAGAATCTAAGCGGCATTTGGTTCTGAAATACCATGGGGCTCTACATAGATGCATCCAAACTAAAATGGATTTTCTGGACATCTCATCATTGAGTGTAGCTTATCGATATGTTATTAAAATCGAGTATACATTTAAGCACTAGAACAAATGAGAGTTCGGGTCTGCAAATCCGCAACAAATAAAGTATGGTAAATATGGCCCTAACAACTAGCCTTCAGAAAACCCATCCAAGCCACAAGAAAAGAAGGGTAACAGAAAGACAAAGAAGGACACTGGGAAGTGGTGCAATTTCCACAAAATCCCTTGGCACAACACCGATGAATGTTTCTCAAAAAAATCATTAGTGTTTGAGATCAAAGACAAGGAGATGAACCTTGATTCAGAAAATACTGATAGAAGACAAATCATCGATGCAGATCCTACTGCTATTGTCCCGACCACAACAATTCAACCAGAAGAACCAATAGATCCTAAAGAGGGGGAGTGCCTTTTTCATTCACATATGTGGGTGAAGGGGACCCCTCTTCATTTTATTGTTGATAGCAGAAGCCAGAAGAAACTCATCTCAAGAGAGGTCGTCAAATAGTTGGGATTGTCGACAACACCACACTCGTAGCCATACAACATTGGGTGGATTTTCCAGGAACACGATCTTCGTGTCAACCAGCAGTGTCGACTGTCATATGAAATCCATCCCTTCAAGGATGAGGTATTATGTTATTTTCCCCCACTGGATGTCTATGATGTTCTTTTGGGCCAGGCATATATGTGGAAGCACCATGTCATTTATGAGTCTCAACCTCGTAGTGTCATTGTTACTCTAGGGGGTCATCTCTATAGGATACAAGAGGTATTTCCAACTATTGTCCCACCTAAATAGTGCCTCAAGGTAGTATCTCATACTACAAAATTCAACTTCTTCACAATCTATTCAAAAGGTGAACAAAAGAACATTGCAACCACTGCAACCTCAGTCCAAGCACCTTCTGTTTAGTAGAAGTAGGTCTAAAAGATTGAATCCAAGTGCAAGGATTCCTTCTACACAAAGTCATCACATGTATCTAGACTAGTTAAAAAGGTCCAACCCTTCCAACCACGGGTTTGTGACAACCTTCAAAAAGTTAAGCTATGCAACTTCTCCAACAAGGCAAACAGATCATCAAGGTTCAGATTCAACAAGCGCTTTCCCCTCTCCCCCGGGGAATAAATGAAATGGAGACCGTTGCTTCATAACAAGGGAGGATTGATATAGGTGGATATCAGTGGCCACCCTCCTATGCCAAGTATCTCGAAACAATTTCCTGGAAACTTACTATTTTTAGTAGTTTTTTAGTTCCTAAACTTCCGGGGCCATTTTAAGGGACTAAATGAAATTGTTTTGGGATAGATCACCCCAATGATATATGGAGGCTTTTATTGAGCCACCAAAATGAATCTCCTTGACAATATATTTCCAAGGAGCTATCATGTGCCTCAAATAGATATCGTATGCCAAAGTTATGCCCCCGGGAAGTTGATACACTAAACTACCCAAAACGGGGTCCACAAAAATGTTGGCTTTTCATCTTCCGAGGTTAGGGTTTTGGATTTAATTTATGTTAAAAAGGAATTGGAGCCTCATTGTAACAATCATCTTCTTGCGAATGCGAGTAGCTGTCACATCTCTTCTCAGAGATAAGCTGCCACAATTCTATTGAGTCTTTCACTCTGTATTTCTACAGTTTTGTACATTTTGCTCATTAATAGAAATTGTGTATTACTGTATATCTGTGCCTCTTGTTATATTTATGATATATATCTATTATATTTTTCCACTCTTTCAATATCTCTACATATTTATGTGTTATATCTCCTCTCTCATTACATGCCAAAAATAATCTGGATCAACAATTGCCAAAGATTCATGTATATTTCAACCCTTTACTAAATTATAGGCACAAATCACCCTAGTTTGCATTCTTTAGGGTTTACAAAAAATACACAATCCTGTAACTTGTAACTTGTAAATTAACAACAACATACATGCATTTTTCTTTCTAGGGCGTGCATTTCTCACCATGTCTTGTTTTCATGTATTTTTGTGCATTTACAAGGTAAATTTTAGCCTTTATGCACAATAGAGTGCTTTTGTTTTCAAAATGCAGAACTAAAGTATGAATAGATGTAAAATGATAAAATCCAAACTCCACAATTTGAACCACTAAATTTGGAGGTCATATGAGTCTTAGGTGTGCATTTGACACTAAGATGGTTTATTATCTAAGACACCCTTAGAAACTTGTATCACTCAAATTGTAGGTGTGTTAAGACTTGGGAATGCATTTTAGTGAATCCTCGCATGCATTTATGCACAAGGGAATAAATTATAGTTTAAAAGCAAAGCATGTGTTTCTTGAGTGTGACTGTGCATTTTTAGACTTGGATGCTCTAACAATATTGAATTAGCGTTTTATGAAAAAATATAAACCATAATCCTAATATTCTATATCATCATATATCGAGAAATTTTCATCTACATCTTGCTAAACCTCTTTGACTTCTTAATACACCACATCTATCTGCTCCCTACATTGAATGTGATTTGATTTTTTTTTTACTTTATTATACAGATGTTAGACATCCGAATCCAGGTTTATGCTTGTCCATCCAATTTTCAACAGGTCTTGGAGCCCTCATGTGTCTCCACTCTAACAAAGGTTTTCGATCATGGTGTTGTGCATCCAATGAATCTGTCACACCATATTGTAGGATCACTGGCATACTGCACCCTCTAGAGCATCACCACATCGATGTAGGCCACAATCCATAAAGTTGCAATTTTGATGGCATCCACATCAACTTTCTGACGTTATTTACATGCGCCTACATCACAATAATGATCACTATTGTCGGTAAAATGATGGTGAATTGGTTGATCATGGTTTCTTGGAAGATGCCACATGGTATACCAATGCATTGTAATACCAACAATACTACGTTGGTCATAATTGAAACGATTTGATGTGACAAACATATGTTTCGTAAAATATGTCCACAGTTTCCACACAATTTGTTACATCGGAAATACAACATGCTATTATTTCCATCAAGAGTGTGATGAAAGGGGTTTGACTAATAGCTAGAATTGGGTTTCTCATAATCCATATGGGATTCCTTCGAATGAGATTATGTCAGATGGGCATCAAAACATGATCCAAATGTACTAGTGTTCGTAATTTAAACAACCTGTCCTTCTTGTAAATTTAATAAGAACATGTCTCCTTTAAAATTTGATTGTAACTTTTCATCTTCAGGTTACATTAAGTGAGTTATCCATTTCTTCCTCACTTTAATTTTAGTGAAGACAAACATGTCCTATATAGAAATTTAATAGATTGACCCATCTCCTTCTTACCTTACTTTATATTTATTTAAACCACACCTGACATATGCAATAGTTTAATTGATCCATCCATTTCATTGTAATTTATATTTATTTATAATTTAATGGGCTAACGGTAACATCTATCTACCTATCCACTCCTCAGGTAGGTATATTGGTCAACTTACATAACCCTTCACTTAAAAATTTATTCCTACTCATTTCATCAATCACCATCAAATTTAATAAATATGGAAAACTTATCAAATTTAAGAATTTGGTGCATTTTATATTTATGTAATTTTGTCATAGCTCTATACATTCCATTTCATCTGAGAGAGCTCATATATCACTCGTGAATACTTTGTTGTTATAATATGGAAAAATTATCGCACCCTCAAGAAGTGTGGCCATCATGTACTTGCACAATGGTATTTTTGCTATTGCTTTTATGGGATGTGTGTAGGACGCTAAAGAGGAGGGTTGAATGGGATCCCAGACAAGTGCTCATTCTGAGTGCTCTCACTATATCGATGCTCAGTTTGATAGATTATTTCGATATCAACTATGTTAGCAGTAAGCATGGAAAATATCAACAAGTGATTGTTTTGGTAAGAGAAGATTAATTGTTATTTGATTGCACGAGACATATGATGTGTGTATTCATTAGATATTTTCTTCCTTCTATGGTACGTTCTAACTAGAATAATGTGTGAAGTGATATGGGAGGATTGATATTGAGCATCATGATTCATATGGCCTTTGACATGTAATTGATTTGGAAAGTAATGAAGCCTTTATATTGGATATTGTAAGGAATTCTATTAGGGACCTAACATCCCTAACCCCTCACATAGGTAGAATAATATGCTTTTTATGTAATAAAGGCTGACATTAGTAAATAAGGCCAATATAAGAATGTGAACAAGTCAAATGTAAGAATACCTAATAGACGCTTATGCTTATAGAAATATATTCCTCTAGAATGTTCTATATAAGATAGAATTAGTATAAATAGAAGTAGAAGGAATGGGAAAGTATTGACATGAGAATTATTGTAATAGAGCTCTGATTTAATGGAGGTTCCCCTCTTGAAGATGCAAGTGAACATTGCTTTCATTCAATAAAGGTATTATTGTTGTTGTTGGTATTCTCATTATTTTGTTGTTCTAATGGTATTTGCTACAATATTTATGTTTCCTCTTATTATAATACATCTAGTACCTTACATGTGGTAATAGAGAACTTTCCTTTGCAGAAATTGTGGAATTTTTTTTCCAGGGTAGATATGTGTACTTTTGACATCTTTAAATCATAGAGATCTATCGTGCAATAGGTAAAACTATGGTCAGGGAAGACTACATGCAGGAAATATAGAAAGTTTTATGAGGTTACTTGAAACAGATGTTTCACCTTGTTGAAAACCTTTGTAACCCCTATTGGTACCCCTTTGAGTAGTACCACATCAAACATAATCTGTATATGGCCATCACTTCAACGTACCATCAAGAATATCAAGAGTCCCCTAGGTCTCCTGAAACCAACTCTATATTAGTTGATCGACCATCACTTCAACTGCTATAATGACATCAAGAGAAAAAATCGAGAAGATACTCTCTTTTACCTGTGTAATTGGGTAGTACAAATAAGGGTACGATTGAGCCTCCTTATTTGGTTCCATGAGATATTGGGCCGAGTACTATTGTTTGACCCCACACATATATCAGAGAGATATAGCATAGGGAAAACCATATTTTGTAGGAACCTTAAAAACCTCAACCCTTGGGAAAGGAATAGAAGATAAGAGGACCACAAGAGATAAATTGTTGTGCAACCCTACCTCCTACATATTTGTTGTGAAATTTCTACACAATTTTTCCTGTTAACAATTTGAAATATTTGTCACTACAGTGTTCTTTAGGCCATAGTATAAATCTGTAGGCGTTAAAAAAAAGAGTATAGTGGTCCCCTTGGCATAATTATTCAAGAACTATCCCATTTGATTCCTCTCTTCACCCTAATTGTCATGGTAGCTATCATTTTTAAGACTTTTTTTGTGTGGACCTGACACCCTTCTTGACACTCTTATTTGGGACCTATCCCATTGGATTACCCTTTTCACTCTGGTCATTGTGGTACCTATCACTTGTAATGATATTTTCTCTGTGGTCCCACACACCCTTGCTAGCACTCTTATTTTCCACCTATCCCATTTGATTCCTCTCTTTGCTTCTTCTTTCATGATACCCCTCACCTATGTAATTTTTCTAGTTACCAACACTCAACACAATGCTTAATATCATTCTGCAATGTCCACAACCTTCCTGGCTAGGTCACATCACTACAAAACCTCAACCTCCATCGCTATGATATTCTTTGTAGCAACCCAAACTCACTATTGGACAATGCTACTTCAAAAAATCCTAGTGTGCAAATACCACTTATAATGCTCCCTGTTACAAGTAAACCAAAATATTTGCACACAACCTTAAGGCACTTTGTCCAAACCCAAGTTGTGTCTTTCTCCATGAGTATACTTCTTTTAATACAATTATTGTAGATGAAATAAATATCAAAGAATCTACTACGCGCATATCTCTTCAGAGCACTTAAATACTGTTGTGTGCACAATCACTCTGTACACATAATACTACTATTCACACAATCAATCTGATGCTACATGCAGATTCTATCACCCTTTTGCACACAGACTGCTTCCCTATGCACACAAAGATTTATAATTTTCCTTGGTATCCTATAACCATACCAAATAATTTAACTAACAAAATACATATTAGTGACATACTTTATAGATAAAACAACATTATACAAAATAAAAATAATATTCCTATATAACAATGTTGTACATAGTACCCTTCAATAATCGTATGTAAATCCATTACAAAAAATAGCCACCAATATTCATGCGTGATAATATATAAGAAAATAAACTCATTTAAAAATAAGAATATTAATGTACACAATAATTAAAAAAACACGTGAAGGACACTGATCTTTCTAAATAACCACCAACTGTGTGCAAGACTCAGACGTTCCTCCTAGCCATAAACTCTATCACTCATAATATTTCAGCAACATGTCACCTCCGAGCTAGGGCCTAAACTCCATAGGGAAAAGGGTTCATAAGGCTAGAATATGGTTTGATATTCAACATAATGCTCTCATATTCTAGCATTAGGAACCCTTTTCCCTATGGAGTTTAGGCTAGTTGCAGTGAGAGCCTATAGGCTAGTTGCAATAGGATCTCATTCCCCACATGCATGTCCCACCTGAGGAAGTATGCCCCTTATCTACTCAACAATCCTTCGACTTCCCTACTTCCCTTCTGGTCTTGATAAGAAGTCTCAGAGCCCTGTATCTAATTCCCAATGCATTAGGGAACAATTCTCAACAAATCTATCTCCCGAAGAGAATTCCACGGGCCTGAAAACCTGCCTCTTTGACAAAAAAAATCTCACTTGGAGAGAAATTCTTACGGGCCTGACAACCCACCTCTTCTACATCAAAACTATCACCTGGAGAGAAATTCTTATGGGCCTGATAACCCACCTCTTTGACAAAAAAACTCTCACCTAGAGAGAAAATATTATAGATAATGGTGGCAGTCTTAGGTAACGATCACAAATAAAGATGGGTGGTGAAATGGAGTTCATATTGTAGTCCATATAGAGCTTTGATGCCTTTTTCCCCTGTACATACTACTCAAAACAAGGATAAATAATCCCCCCAAAATACACTAAGGCTCAATAATATATTTTCATGGCATTAATAGACACTTGTCACCTTCAGGACTAGATTTCGACACCTGCCACCTTAAGAACTAACATTTAGCCACTTGGTGACTCATTCCCATCCCTCATAAACTTAGGATAAATAAATATCCATAAATTAAAATTTTTAGAAACATCAATAAAATATTCCCTTGACTTAAGCTTCCCATTTTCCCCTTTTCAGTGAGGTTTAGCCCCCTGTCTCTTTTCGTTCGAGTTGAGTCTGCACGCAATGATGTGATTATATTAACAACTTGAGGGTGATTACATTTACAATATAGGCACACTGACCTTTTGTATCTAGGATCACCATCCAAATAACAACTCAGGTTCTCCGACCTCACAACACAAACATATATACAAAGGCCTTCTGACCCCAAAATCGTGCTCTTAATCGGGTGTGCACAAAACTATGGAATTGTGCACACTCTTCCTTTGGTGGGAAATCCTTGCACACTTACACAGGTACATGCTACACTATGAAATGTGCACATTATTTCTTTGATGCACAATCCTCACACAATCACCACACTATGGGATGTGCACACAAAAATGAATCCAAGACTTGATACCAACAACTCACCAACTATATATATATATATGGTGAATTGTTGGTATCAAGTCTTGGATTCATGTTTGTGCGCACATCCTATAGTGTGGTGATTGTGTGGTGAGTTGTTGGTATCAAGTCTTGGATTCATTTTTGTGCTCACATCCCATAGTGTGGTGATTGTGTGAGGATTATGCATCAGAGAAAGAACACACACATTTTATAGTGTAGTGTGCACCCGTGTAAGTGTGCAAGGATGGCCCACCAAAGGAAGAGTGTGCACAATTCCATAGTTTTGCGCACACTAGATTAAGAGCACGATTTTGGGATCAGAGGGCCTTTGTATATATGTTTTTGTTTTAAGGTCAGAGAACCTGAGTTTTTATTTGGATGGTGAGCCTGGATAAAAAAAAGGCCGACGTGCCTGTATTGTAAATGTAATCACCCTTAAGTTGTTAATATAATCACATCACTACGTGCATCTCTCTCTCTATATATATATATATATATATATATAGATATATATATATTGCATGTCATAACTATACACTTGTGTAACATCCCGCTCTTGCGATCACCTGTTATCGACTTATTCGTTGAGGACACTTGCGTGCAAGTGATCCGGTTATAACACATGGTTATTGTTTTGTTTATGGATTTTTATGATGAGGTTGATGGTTGTGATTTGATGTTATTTGATATATATGTATTGACAGATGTTATTGACAAGTTTTCCCTGAGTGTGAAGGATACTTGACATATTGTGGGTGTCGGTGGCATCAATGGACCTCCTTGGAATCTGGATTAAGTTAGGGAGTAGATTGTATTGGTTTGAATATTTCATTTATGAATATGTGGAAAATGATTGATTATAGTATGATTTTATATATGGATCATTGACAGTGTTTCGTTGATGTATGCAGGCTGACAAATGATTGCTAATACAACTCACATATGGAATAAAGGGGCCACACACATAGAAAAAATATTGAGGGAGAGGTGTGGCAGCGTCCCTGTCACAACCTACTAGTACTCCCGTCATGGCTCGAATTGTAGGTTAACAAATTCCTAGTTCAAGAGGTCCACGATGTCATAAGGGCAGACTAAGACAATTTCTCATGAAGATTTATAAGGGGCGTGCAATAAGGTGGGGTCCTTATTCCTTAGAATCCCTTAGTCTCTCACAAGGTCGCCCAAATGGAGTGCTTACTCCAAGTGTTGGACAACTACCAAAACCAGTCAAAGGCCAGTGACACCCTTGGAGCACATAGTGCATCTTGAAGGGCACGTCGCATAATTAAAACTTGAGTCAATGAATCTAGGTGGCCTAGAAAACCTTGAAGAATAATGGTAAAACTTGAAAATCTATAGACCTTGTCAGATATGAATAAATAATGGGTAATTTTTTAATTATAAATCTCTATAAGAGTATAAGCCTTTTCAAATTTTTTTTTTTAATTAAGCCTAAGTATAAGTTTTGTAAAGAGGCTAAACTCAAATTATTAACTAAATAAAAAATAGGAATGAGGTAAATCAATTTAAAAAATTAAGAAAAATGAAATAAGTCTAAAGAATTATTATAATACACATGTGTGCAAGAAAATACCAAATTGGAATTTAAGATAAGAAAGGAATAAAACATGAAAGAATATGTGTACGCATAAAATGGTATCTAGAGTCTACTTAGCACTAGTCTAACTAGAGTAACACTCATATTTTAACTCAACTCAGATTTAGTAAGGCGTCAATCATTAAATGGGAATATGGGGAATAAAGAGACAACTAGGAGGGATTTAAGGAGCGTTCTTAGGAAAGGTGACGAAATTTGACTTTTAATTAAAATATAATATGTAATTACTTCTGCAACTTGGGGAGAGGGTGACAAGTCTAAGGGGGAAATAATCCTAATTTATTGAATTAAAAAGAAAATTGATTGAGCATGTGGGGGATGTGTCAGTAAGGAAAATCCTATAAAGAAAATGGTCTAGATGAGAAAGGGATCACCTTGGTTATGAGTAAATTTATGCTGCCAAAATCATTTTGATTGGTTTTACTTGTGAGATTTGGTATACCCAGCTTGAGAGAGAGTGGTGGCTCTACCTTGTGAGGAAAGCTTGGAGCTAGCAGGATTTTTGGTTGTGTGTGTGTGGCCCCTTTGTGGATTGGGGGTCTTAGGGGGAAGAAGAGTACCCTTAGCGTTGTATGATAGGTATCGGAGAAGTCTCGGTGATTAGCAAGCGAATCAGAAGGAAGGAGAAACTCACAACGTGATTGAAGACCTGCATCAAGTATTTGTTCAAGTGAAAGTCACCTTCACCAATCAACCATCTCGGTCATGGTAATTAAGTGCAAGGTTGTTAAATGGATAGTATATTATAATTTCATAAACCCAATATGTATATGGAACAATATTAGTTATGAACTTCCTATCTTATTGTTATTGTGAAATATATGTTGGATCATGTTGTCATTGATGCCAATGGTTTGATTGATTGATGTCAAGTGATTGATTGATGCCAAAGGATTGATTGATTGATGATTGATGTAATGTAATATGTATTGTC
>JZKD02S2329611.1:818103-841939 GCA_000966675.3 Picea glauca
AATGGCCCCGGAAGTTAAAACCTGCTAAAAATAGTAAATTGCCAAAATTGCCAGAAAACTGTTTTGAGCCAGTCGGAAAAGGTGGGTGGCCACCGATATCCACCTGGATCATTGTAGTCCATAATAAAAATAAAATTGTACATACATCTTGTGTTCTTTGTGTTCCTTGTAGTGATGACTTGTTGATGATATATTGTTGATACATGTTCACATCTAACTGGTTATAAATGAAAACAATGGGTAATGAGTAAATGTTGAATGCTAACTAATGCATTTTGTGTAAGAAGGAAGTTTTGGGAAAAAGAGCCTCACACTCATTCACCCCTCCTCTAAGTGTGGTAGGTGTGTCCAACAATATATATATTGTTACAGATGGGAGCATATTGCTAATTTCCACTAGTATCAATGTACATATCTGCATAAAATTATGTATAAATTGGTTGTGTCGATTGTTGCCTTTGAATGTATGAAATATTTCATTGACGTGATAATGAATGATTTTTTTAAAATGATGATTCAAACCTCTGTAATCTAAGCCCTAAATCTGGAATGTCTACTGTAATTTAGGAATCAAGCTGGATACAATTCCTCTTTATGTCCTCGCGCCACTTTTGACCACACAGTGAATTGACTGGTTTGTCCCTGTCATCATATTCATTGTGTAGTTATGGTTCTCCCCATCTAATTAATACATATATTAATGTTGTATGTTTTTTTTGATATGGTTAAGTTCCAAGGAGAAACCATTGCTATATGGAAAAGTAATTCCAACAATGATTCTTAACCCTCGACTCTCATTTTGGGAAGTTACGAAATCAGAATTTTGATAGAGAAAATAATTTAGTAGCTGAGAATTTGGGCCTTCGTTTGGGCCTGGTGTTAGTGCAATAATCTTAAAATCGCTTGATGAAAACTGTCGAGAGCTCCATCTCGACCAGAGGCAGTTTTTGAATTTAATCTGTGGTTGTAGAAGACGAGGGAATATTTTAGATGCTGTGGAAAGACGTAGGTTGGGTAAATAAAATATATCCCCTTTTCATGGTTGAAACCTAGGAATAACTAACTGATTGAACCACTGACAATTTTTTACCTTACTTCGATTTCAATTATTCCCTTCTCTTATACCGAAGTGTCACAAAAACATTTAATCATCCTTCTAACTCAACCGGCAGTTCATAAGGGATGCTTTCTTTTAAGATCAGGGAGTCAATCACTTATTAGAAAATCTACTCTGGGTTGTCCAAATTGGCGCTTGGCGTTTTATTTTGTGGGTGGTGTTATTGTAAAATGATGTTGTGTGGGTTGATCCTTCAAGGATGGTAGATTTCTCCCTTACTTCCCATAGTTGATAAATATTCCTCAATGCGTCTTTCCCTTTACATATTTTGGTGTAGCTGCTCACTACCAACAATTACATGCGAACTTCCTTTGGAAAAATGTGTTCAGTTTCTTCCTTCTCTTATACAATTTTGGTCAAATCGCCAGACACGAAGTTTGGGTTGTGAGATCTTGAGTTTTGTGAGAAGTATTAATATTAAGTGTGCAGTTTCCGATTTGGACTGTAGATTCCTTGAAATTCTCAGGGGATGAAGATTATGGTTGTAATCTGATATCCCACTCTTCTAAGAGACACTAGCTAAAAGGGACACATAATGTGATTTTTATTCTTCAAATGTATGCACTTAACGTCGTTTAGGTATCACTATGGAGGGTTGGGTGTGTTAGCACTCCGTAAATTTTTTCGACTGATAAACAAATGGCGAAGGTAAATTTTTCAACCAACTTTGAGACCCGAAACTAGCCTTTTGGATCTAGAGAGGGCTCTCTCGGAAATGCCACGGTCTCCACGCAGGATATGACTTTGAAAACAATGGCTAGATTTAACACCTATGATATGATGGGTTCTAGTTATATTGGAACAGGAAAGTAAGACTTGGGCTATGGGGTCGGTCTAAGGAAGAGACAGGAAAACTGACTCAGTGACTGAACTCGAAAGGATAAGTCTAGGAGAGCAACAACCTTCAGTGTAAAACCATAGTGTGTGGTGGGATAAATTACAATAAGTAACTCAGGAGCGTCGTTGTGGATGAATTCAGAGTTAGCTTTAGAGGAACATATTTTTTCTAAGTGGCGCGAACATGGGGCACTGCACAATGAATCCACAGGTTTGATAATTCATTCTGAAATAGACAGAAAGAGATATGAAATAAAGATAATAGGAACCACATACAGAAATAAAGAAGCACAATACATCCAACTATTACAACTAGAATCTTATCGTCAAGCTACAAGACCTTTACACTAAATTCTGATCAAAACTCAGATTACATACAATAGCTGTTGTCTACCAAATTTGCCAACCAACCCTGTTTACATGGAAATGATCCCCATATATAGAAAAATAATGTCATCCTTGGCTTCTAGGGTCGAACTTCTCCCTCCTAGAATCATGGATCTGTTTTCTTTGAAAGAGAACAATAACTTCAATGGATTCACTAAAAATAGAAAACTCGACTTTGCCAAATCATAATCGTAACCAAAATATTCTTTACAATAATTAATCCTAATCAAATTAGACCATATGGTTGTGATGATTCGTCCTATGCACTTTTGGGCACTCTGCCACCCTTGCACAACAAGTCTTCTACGCAACAGTAACCTACACCAAAACACACAACAGATTGTGCAACAAACTGGGAAAATAGGCGTTAAAGATGACATCGTATCTCACTGATAAAAACTATTTTTAGAAACTGAGAGATGTTTTTGTATTTAATATCGTTATACAAAAAAAATCTCTCATTTTCTTTAAATTCATCTCCAGCTGGCCGGAATAAGTGTTGCAAAAACATGTCTTAGACAAGAAATCATAAAAGCTGAAAAATAGGGCTCAAAGATTCTCTTGAATCTCCCAATCAGGGACACATTTTTAAAATCTAAGAGAGGTTTTTATTATTTGTTTTGTCCTCAACAAAAACCTCTTGAGGATTTTCAAAATTCCTCTCCAGTTGGTCATAAATTGATCTTGAAGTTGACCACTAAACCAATCATTTTTGCAGTGCAACCTATAGCATGTGCACAGGAAAATCCACTGCGCGATGACATCCTCTGCACAACAAAATCCACTACGTGACAACATCCTATGTGTGACAGAATCCATTGCAAAAAAAATCCTATTCACGACAATCCACTGCGGGATGAAATCCACCACGTGACAAAATCCTCTGCGTGACGAAAATCCACTGCGTGACATAATCCTTTGCACGGTAAAGCACTCTGCGCAATGCGTGACAAATTTTGCAGTGTGCAGCATGCAGTTGAAAATGGAAATTTAAATAATAAATGAAAACCTTCCTTTTTAAACTAACCCTTGGAGATGTTAGATGATGCCAACCATAAAAACAATATGGGTGCTAACATGCATCAATTTGCAAAATTGTTGACAAACCTCTAACCTTATCCATAAAAATCATGGTGCTAACAACTGGCTCCAATGAGGATGCTATCCTCCCTGTGAGGTAGAAAAGAACAATAGACCAAGTGCCAATCCATTGGTCTTTTCCCAAACTCAACTTTCCAACTATAACTCGTAACCTTCATTCGCTAAAAACCGAAAACTGTGTGTGCTCCAAACTGAAATATGAAACTAAGCTGGAAAAAAAAATGCATATTTCTAAAATAAATGCTCGTAGTACCGAGCTTATTCACATTCGTACCTACCCTATCTACTGAAAAATATGCCAATCAAGTGAAATCAAAATTCCAATGCAACCATGCAAGCACTTTATCCACTTTTTGCTTTCTTTGCACATGCTTGCTCCAAAGCTTGTTTACTGTTAATTTGTTAAAACATTTATCTATAAATTCCAATCTCAAAAAATTAAAAACATTGGGGTTGTTTACTGCCTCCAACAAAACTACAAATGGATCCTCCAAAACATGCATAAAACAACAATCATGTTTCACCCCTTCCACTACATCCTTGTTTTCATGTAATTCAACCTATTGATTACCACAAAAGGCTGAAAAATATGTTGAGACTGCTAGAAATAACAATCTTCTGAATCAGAAAACAGTGCTGCTTGAAATGAAACACCTAGTGGCAAGCAATCCATATCTAACATTGATGTTGATTTACCATCATATTTATTTCCAAGCTAGTAGTTGATCACAGGCTGCAAATCTGAACTGAAACAAATTTCCATGTAATCAACAACAGAGTCATTAAAAGTATGAGAAGGTTGTTGGTCCTCTTCACTGATAACAATTTTCTCATGTAAAACAATGTCACTGTGAATGAAATCAGAATTCACTGCTTCCTCTATTATCTCATGATTTACTTTCAACAATTCAAAGGAAGAAAAACATAATGGAAGACGATTTTCATTTGCAAGTCCACTGATTTATTCATATTCAACATCATGCCTGTAGGATTTCTGATTTGACATTATAAACATTTTTCTTCAACAATTCGAAAGAAGAAAAACACAATGGAAAGGTTCTTTCACCTGATCTAAAACTCTCTTCGTTTTCTTCACTACTATCATATACACATTTTTCAATTTCTTTGGATTGCTGAACATACTCATTTTCAGATTCATCTTCGACCAATGGCTGCAATTTTGAACTGACAAGACCTCCTACATAACAAGTAACAAGGTCATCAAACACATGAGAAGATTGCTACAATTTCTTGTCAGTTTGTTCCAGTGAATTAGTGTGATTTGACATCAACACACATTCATTTTCTTTAGTGATGATCTTAGAATTTTCTTTCAACAATTTAAATGAAGAAAAGCATAAAGGTAAATAATTTCCTTCAGTTGATTCAATACTTTCTTCTTTGTAACTGTGATATCTAGGCTGCTTGCTCTCATTATACCGCAGAAAATGAACATTTTTAGATAGAGAACATGCACCTGGTTGTTCTAGGAAGTCAACACCATAATCATTATCATATTCATCATATATGGTCAAATCAACAATATCATCTAACAAGAAAAAGATTTGGACATCAACCTGCTCTTCAACAAGTTGATTTGCAAATTCATTTTCTTTACTGTCTACAAATGAATACATAAAATAATCAGCCCGATGCTTGTCATGAGATAGATCAGAAGATAAATTAGTATCAAAGAAATTCAGGAGAGTAGCTTGTTCTTCAAGCTGATCATCATTCTTTTCAAACACATCCCCGTGACATCCTCCAGGAAATATTATGACATGATCAACCTCCTGCATATTATGCACAGTCTCTGGTTCCTCATCTTTCAATTTCTCATCGAAGATCTGATTTTGCAGCTCCTTACATGCTTGAATATTGTCTTCAATTTCCTGAGCATTGTTGAACATCTTCTGCAAAGACATAGACTTCCTCTCCATCAAACGAAAAGATAAGTATGGTTGAGAGGTTGTTACATAATGGAGCATGACAACAACTTCAAGAGGTTGGATTTCTTTAGGAAGTTTATAATAAAGACTAGAAAACCTCCTACTGAAATTTGATATGGTTTCATCTTTCATTATTCTCATGGCATAAAACTCTGAAAGGAGTAGATCCCATGACCCTCTCTCACCCCAAAATATACGAAAAGATTCCCTCAATTCATCCCACAAGCTAATCGACTGAGGCTGCAAATGTCTGAACCATGCTTTGGCATCTCCTTGTGAGTACTGAGAAAAGGCCCTCATAGACACATCATCATGTTCAATCTCAAAAAGTTCTATAAAATGCTCAAAGACTTGAATATGTTTTTCAACTGAATTTCCATCAAGCTCTCCATCGAACCAAGGAAGGTACTTATAATGTTTCAGAGCAAAGTCATGAAGGATGGAAGGAAATTTAAGAGGACTGTATCTTTCTTGAATCTTGGAGGGTGTAGGATTAAGAACAGAAGGTACAAGCTCAACTTTGGTTTCATTAATCTCACAAGAATGATCATGAACATCATATGGCTCAGAGGAAGGAGATTGGTGAATATCGGTTATACAAGAAGAAGGAGGTATACCTACATTTTTCCATGGAGGATATACAAGGGAAGATCTCTGGGCTCCATTTGAATGCAGTAAGTGAAGAAATATTCTTTTGAAAAAATCAGGAAAGGACAAGAAGATATTGATAAAACATAAAAGTACTTCTTGAACTAAACTTAAGCTCGAGTACCTTATTTTTCCATAATGCTCTTCCATATCTCTGTTAACAAGTCTCCTTTTCCAATGGAGTCTTTGAATCACATTTGAAGCTTTATTGGAGTTGCCATGGAAACATTAGCGCTGGATTCTTCTACTAGTGGAATCACTTTCAACTGATTTTCTGATGTGTGGAGTCACCAGAGTAGAAAAACATCCAATATGTGCCTAAGTGTCTGCTGCTCTCAAACCTTAGAACTGCAACAATGTCGTTCTTCCCAGGGAAAGTTTCATTCAATTTCATCCCTGACAACGATGCCATAATGTTAGCACTCCGTAAATCTGTTCAGCTGATAAATAGATGACGCAGGTAACTTTTTCAACCAACTTTGAGACCCGAAACTAGCCTTTCAGATCTGGAGAGGGATCTCTCAGAAATAGCGTGGTCTCTGTGCAGGATATGACTTTGAAAACAATGGATAGATTTAACACCTATGATATGATGGTTTCTAGTTATATTGGCACAAGAAAGTAAGACTTGGGCTATGGGGCTAGTTTGAGGAAGAGATCGGAAAAATGAATCAGTGACTGAACTCGAGAGGATAATTCTAGGCGAGCAACAACCTTCAGTGTAAAATCGTAGTGTGTGGCGGGAGAAATTACAAGAAGTAACTCAAGAGCGTTGTTGTGGATGAATTCAGAGTTACCTTTAGAGGAAAATGTTTTGTTTAAGTGGCATGAACAAATGGGCGTTGTACAACGAATCCGCATGTTTGATAATTCGTTCTGAAATAGACAGAAAGATATATGAAATAAAGATAACATGAAGCAAATACACAAATAAAGAACCACAATACATCTAACTGTTGCAACTAGAATATTATTGTAAATCTACATGACCTTTGCATTAAATTCCGGTCAAAACTCAGATTACATACAATAGCTGTTGTCTACCACATTTGCCAACCAACCTTGTTTACATGGAAATGATCCCCATATATAGAAAACTAATGTCACCCTTGGCTACTAGGGTCGAACTCCTCCCTCCTAGAATCATGGATCCATTTTCTTTGAAAGAGAACAATAACTTCAATGGATTCACTAAAAATAGAAAACCTGACTTTTCCAAATCATAATCGTAACCGAAATATTATTTAAAATAATTGATCATGATCAAAATTTGACCATATGGTTGTGATGTGTCGTCCTATGCACTGTTGGGAACTTTGTCACCCTTGCACAGTAGGATAGGATGGACGGGTATTCTCCTTTAATATTCAATGACATAGCTGATCTATTATTAGTATCTTGCTTCAGTTAATGGTGATGTATTGATTTGTGTCGCTATTAATTATGGCGACGCGTTGATATACATGTCGTTATTTATTGTGATGAGGTGTTGATTATGCATCGTTAATTATTACAATGATGTGTTGAATATGTATCGTTATTAATTATGACAATGTGTTAATTATGTTTCATTATTAATTACGATGATGTGAATGGTGTTTCTATTCATTATGTGGTGACGTTTCATTTCCTAATGCAAAACAAATATATTACCTATTGTACATCACATATCATTGTCATAATGACGGGTACGTTACATATGGTATTAGAGCGGGTACAACCCTACAACTTGGGATCATTACGCCTTCGAGTGTATTAAACACTTTATTAATAACGTATCTCTAATTAAGATTTAAATTTGTCCATGCAGGGAATCATGGTTAGAGGACGTCATGGAGGTAGACGACGTGGTGCTAGGGGAAGAGGTGTGATGCCTCCAGTAGCATCCATGCCAGAGGGGTCTAACCCCCAAGGAGAATAACAAGTCATTGGGAAGGAGCATATTGTTGTGAGGGATGTGGTTGGTTTGATGAGTTCCTTTCAGAGGATGTTAGATGCTTTGATTAACCAACTAGATAGAGATGAGGGCAGGGCACCTCTACCCAATGAGGGTTCACAACACACTCCAGCTGGTAGTGGTAGCATTCACATGGAACTCGAGAAGGTGAATTTTCCTGAGTTCATGGGTGCCACAAGTGGCTCAACCACCGAGGCATTGTTGGAGAACATGGTGATGTGATTCACACTTCATGACTACACATCCAACATGAAAGTCTGCATGGCATTATTTCAGCTGAAGGGAAGCGCTCTTCTATGGTGGAATATGCTCCTACCTCAACTAAACATGGTTGTCGAAGACATGTCACGATAATTGATCGAGGAATGGTTCTGGGAGAGGTATTTATCAGAGGAATTCATCGAGGACCATTTCAATAGTTCAATGCCTTGCGATAGGGTGGTCATACGGTGCCATAGTATGAGGCCATATTTATGGAGCTACTTCGATATGCTCCACATTTGAACATAGAGAAGCTAAAGGTCAACAAGTTTGTGTTCGACCTTAACTTCAAAATTCATGCGAAGGTGAGGATCATAATGCCTCATAAGTTGCATGATGCAGTCCAGAAGGCCCTCATAGCTGAGGAAGAGCTGACCAATGGGGGTCACGGAAAGAATCCTGCAAGACCGACTAGACAGACGACATCAAGAGCATAGCAGCATCAAACACCAGTCAGACAAACATCATGGTATCGAGATATGTCTAGAGGACCCATGTTCATGACACCACGATGACCAACTCCTCAGTAGAGGACTCACTACAGGGGACCACTGCATCAATAGTAGTGTTCAACAAAATAGACCAAGATGTTAGACTAGTAGGCCAACAAATTCTACTTTGGGTACCAGGAGTACTAGACCAAAGACCAGATGTTGGACATGTGGAGAGCCACATTACTAGCGAGACTGTCTGGTTGAGAAGGCGAGAGCGGTTGGGTCAATAGGACACACTACAGTTGGAGATTTGGGCAATTCCCACAATATTCATGCAACCGTGAATAATTGCCAGGCTAAGAACCAATCCACTCTTCTCGAGACGTCATTTTTTTGGGTTTTTCTCCCATAAGAGAGTTGAAGTTTACAATCGACTTGAAACCTGGAACTGAACTGATAACAAGAACGCCATATCGGATGTCAACGCCTGAGTTACAAGAGTTGAAAATTCAATTGAAGGAATTGTTGGACTTGGGACTTATATGCTCAAGTGTGTCACCATGGGGTGCACCTATTATTTTCATAATAAAGAAGGATGGAACATGGAGACTTTGTATTGACTATCATCAATTGAACAAGACGACGATCAAGAACCAATATCCTTTGCCAATAATAGATGATTTGTTTGATCAAATGAAGGGTAAGACAATGTTTTCAAAAATTGACTTGAGATCAGGATATCACCAGTTACGAATTAAAGAGGAAGATATTCCTAAGACCTCATTCAAGATGAGGTTCAGACACTATGAATTTACCGTTTTACTGTTTGGACTGAAAAACACCCCGGGGGTATTCATGAGTTTGATGAATGGGGTGTTTCGTGAATACTTGGAATTTTTTTTTCAAGTATTCATTGATGACGTACAGATATATTATCAGACGACAGAAGAACATGATGAACATTTAAGCTTGGTGCTACAGTATTTATGAGAAATATTTTTATACAGGAAACTGTCGAAATGTTCTTTTTACCAATCGAAGATTCATTACTTAGGGCATGTTATATCTGGTGAAGGTATCACTGTGGATCTAGGAAAGGTAGATTCTATTATGGAATGGCCTGTGCCAAAAAATGTACAAGAAGTACACAACATTTTGGTTTTAATAGGATATTACCGACGGTTAGTCGAAGGTTTTTCAAAGATAGCAAATCTGATCACATAATTTTTGAAGAAAAACAAGAAGTTTATATGGAGTGAGAAATGCATAGAAGAATTTCAAAGGCTCAAGGAGTTGTTGACGACAACGCCGATACTAAGGGTCCCTGACATGGACAAGGAATTATTGGTATGCATGGACGCATCCAAGGAAGGTTTAGGCAAAGTATTGATGAAATACGGTCGAGTGATCGCTTACATCTCAAGGAAATTAAGAAAGCATGAGGAGAACTACACGACGCATGATTTGGATTTATTGGCCATTGTATATTCCTTGAGATTTTGGAGACAATATTTGATTGGAAAAATTTTTGAACTAAAGACAAATCACTGTGGACTACAACATATATTTATGCAGAGTGACTTGAACGCACGACATAGGTGTTGGTCAGAATTACTTAACAAATACGACTTTGAGATTTCTTACATTAAGGGAACGATGAATAGAGTGGCCGATGCATTGAGTCAGAGACCACGCATATTCTTGGTAATACCTCTTCAGATGAATCTTTGAGAAAATATTATAACTATACAGATCGATGATGACTGGTGTAAAGAGTTTAAGAAAAATATTGGACAAGACACCATGATGGTAACAAGGTTTGAAGGTTATACATTGAACAATGACAAATTGATGAGGTATAATGACAAGATTTGCATGCCACCTAAAAATGAATTGAGAAAATTGATCTTAAGAGAAGCTCATAGAGCAGTGTACATGGCTCATCCGGAAGTCATGAAGATGAGGGCATACCTTAAGCCCTTATTCTTCTGGAAATGAATGAAAGCAGACATAGTTATTTACGTGGTGCAATGTATAGAATGCTAGCAAGTGAAATCTAAACATAGACATCTGACATGATTATTACAGCCACACATTATCTCATAATCGAAATGAGAGGTCATTTCAATGGAATTTATAGTTGGATTGCCACTGACGACAAGGAGACATGACTCAATTTTTTTGGTAGTTGACACTCTGACGAAGAGTGAACATTTTATTCCTGTGCGTATGACGTATCAGGCACTAGACATAGCCAGATTCTTTGTCAACGAGATTGTAATGTTACATGGTGTGCCAAGAAGGATCATATTCAATCGAGGACCGATGTTTACATGATGATTTTGGACTAGTTTCTAAGAGGCTTTGGGAACACAACTAAACTTTAGTACAACATATCACCCTGAGACAGACGGGAAGACAGAAAGAATGCACCAAAATTTGGAGGATATGTTGCGTATGTATGTAATGGACCAAAATAAACGTTGGGAAGAATTCTTTCCACTGGTAGAGTTTTCGTACTACAACAACTACCAAAGTACCATTAATATGGCACCATTTGAGTTTCTCTATGGGCGACCATGTCAGACGTCGTTGAGCTAGGATCGAATTGAGGATAGGGTCCTGGTGGGACCAGAAGTGATCCAAGAAATGGAAGAACAAATGAAAACAATAAGACAAAGTATTAAAGAAGCACAATATCAATCGAAGAGTTATGATGATGTGCATCGCGTTGACCGCAATTATGAAGTTGGCGGCCAAGTTTTCTTTCGAGTGAAATTGCACAAGAGTTTGATCAAGTTTGGAAAGGGTGCTAAAATATCTCCTAGGTTTGTGGGACCTTTCAAAGTTGTGGAAAAGAAAGGACTCATGGCCTATCAACTGGCCTTTCCTGATTCTTTCAGGCGTATTGTTAGAATTAGGGTAAAGAAGCAGAACAGTAGTATTTTTTTATTTTCAGTGAATAAAACAACTAGATCTAAGGATCAACAAACTCAAAAACACTTTAACTATTATTCAGATCTAGGAGATCTAAAGAGAGACAGTAATAAACTCAGTAAAGATTAGATCTGAAGATTAGAAACAAAAACTCAAATCTATTGTTCAGTAGTTAAACAAGAACTCTACTAATTGGACAGTGAGCAGATCAAGAAAAACTCAAAACATTGCACAGATCTGCTGATCTAAAACTAATCTAATGGTAAACAGTGAACTAACTATAGAGGCAGATGTAAATTCAATATATATTGCTTCAGATCTAGAATTGATACACAAAACTAAATAGATCAAATAGTACTGAAGTAAAAATAAGATCCTAGATCTGAAGATGATGAGTAGGTAGCTTACCTGGTAAAACAGCCTTACATCTGAAGAAGAAACAGTAACCACAAGAGATGTAGAACCATTTGTAGTATGCTCAGACAAGGTTCAGTTTATAGATCCCCCTTGTAGGTTGGATCTCTTGCCAATGAATGAAGAATATTTCTTGCCACCAAGAGGAAATAGGGCCACAGGGAGAAAAACAAAATCCCAACAGTAGTTACAAATGCCCAAACCCTCACTAAGAAATTCAATCAATGAAACCCTTACCCCAGGTAACTTTAGAAGAAGCCACAAGGAACAATAAAAGGTGATACTTCACAGCAGAAGAGGATAAGGTTAAGGCCACAGTCACATAACAACAACAAGTATTAGGGCTAGAACACAATCACTTCATATAGCAATAGGAGAGAAGACTGCAACTGTCAAACACACAAACAACAGAGGAGAAAGGTGGTTGTTCTAGCCATAAGACAACAATAGAAAGGGAGCCTCACACCAGTAGAGAGAGGCCGCAACATCCAACAGAAAAGGCTATACCTCAAGCACCTTCTACAGCAGCAAGTAGAGGAGAGCTGCAACTTACACACCCCACACAAATAGTTGAAAGAGGGACGCACCACAGGTAACCTTCACACAACAAATTGGAAGGAGGCCGCGCCAATGTAACTCTCAAAGGAGTCACAGTCACAACTCACAAACTCTGCAACAACAAGTAAAGGAGGCCGCACCAAGTAGCAGATGCATCAATAGAGAAAGAGTCGCAGCTAGGAGAGGATCCGCTCACTCCAAAACAAAAGATAATCAAGTCTGTGTTGAAAGGGGAGGTGAGGGTTCTTATTTATAGTTTGGGTTAGGGAAAAGTTATATTAAAATCAATATTAAAATATCATGTTTAAATTACGTAACTTAAACATGATATAATAAACATTTTAATTTAAACTTAAATTACCCTTAAAGAAAAAATAACATAAAAACCCCAAACCAACACAAGTAAAAGTAAGGGAGGCTTAGCAAGGTGGAAATACTCATTCCTTCAAATTTTATGGTGAACTTATTACTTAATCATCATTGCATATGGGACTTATCTTTGTGGTTATGTCCTTCTTCAAGGAAGGTCATGTACCAACAAAATACTTGATCGAGGATCAAGTAGCCCTTGAACTTTTTCCAGGGTCTTATCCACCAAGGTCAAAGACCAAGGATCAAACCATGCCATATGCATGAGTACCCTGGACATTTCCAAGGGCCCTAGGCCTATCTAGGGGCTTTCACTGCTTGGTCCTAGACCAAGAACCCCGATCATATACTGGGGGCCCTCTCAAAGGTCTTTACTGCTTGGTTCTAGACCAAGAACCCTAGTCGTATACTGGGGGCCCTAACAACGGTCTTTTGCCATGGCACTGACTGTTTGGTCCCAGACCAAGTACCCCAGAAGTGCACTGGGGTCCCTAGATCTCGTCTAGGGTCTTAGCCATCCTCCAAGAGAATGGCTCTTGTAGCTGCTTATAAATTTAACACTCCCTCTTAGCAAGAGAGGCATTCTCAGCTACACCAAGCTTGTCATGAAAGTATACAAACTTTGTCAAGGGTAGTGGCTTGGTGAAAATGTCTGTTGTTTGTTCTGCTGTCAGAACATACTGAATGCTGAGAACTTTCTTCTGAACCATGTCCCGGACATAATGAAATCTCATCTCAATGTGTTTTGATCTGTCATGAAACACCGGGTTCTCAGTGAGCTTTATACAACTTTGATTGTCACAGTAAATAACTATGGGTTCAAGCTCTGAACTGAACAAGTCTGAAAGTAGCTTCCTGAGCCACACTACTTCCCTGCCAGCAACACTAGCAGCAATGTATTCTGCCTCTACAGTGATTGGGGCTACGGAGCCCCATTTCCTGCTGGAACAGAAAATCATAGATGAACCCAAACTGAAGCAATATCTGAAAGTACTCTTTCGGTCCATTGCACTGCCCATACAATCTGAATCTGTAAAGCCATGGAGCATCACACCTCCACTGGATGTGTATCTGAGACCATAAGCTATAGTCCCCTGAACATATCTCAGGATATGCTTTACTGCAACCATATGTATATGTTTAGGTTCACACATGATCTGGCTAAGAGCATTTACAGCATAACAGATGTCAGGTCTCGTATGCACGAGATACATCAAGGATCCAATGATCTACCGATATAAAGTGGGGTCTTCTGGATCTAAACCTGTGACTTGATCTTGGAGTTTCTTTAAGTTAGAGATCATTGGAGTCGTCATGGACTTGCAGTCCATCATGCCAAATCTGCGAAGTATATCAACTGCATATTTACTCTTTGAGAGAAAAATCTCTCCTGGTTTCTGCCAAACCTCCAAGCCCAAGAAGTAGTGCATGAGCCCCAAATCTTTCATTTCAAATTCTTCAGAAAGCTCCCTCTTAGTCTGAGCTATCAGGGTTTCCTCTCCAGTGAGGAACAAATCATCCACATATAAGACTAGGATAACTAGATGATTTTGAATGATCTTGATATAAAGATTTGTATATGCTATGCTCTTGGAGAATCCAAGACTTTGTAAAAAGTTGTCTATTCTACCATACCAAGCTCTTGGAGCTTGTTTCAACCCGTATAAAGATTTCTTGAGTTTACATACATGAGATCTTTTATCATGTATCATGAAACCTTCAGGTTGCTCAATGTAAACCTCTTGTTCAACTTCACCATTAAGAAAAGAAGTCTTAACATCCATCTGGTGAAGTTTCCAACCAAAAATTGCTGCAAGTGAAATAATGATTATGATAGAAGAATACCTGGAAACTAGAGCAAAAATCTCGTCGTAGTCAATTCCTTCTTTCTGAGAGAAACCACGAGCCGCAAATCTCGCCTTGTATTTCTCAATGCTGCCATCTGATGCATGCTTTATCTTATAAATCCATTTTGAAGTCACTATAGATTTACCATGAGGTCTAGGAATACGGTCCATACATCATTCTTCAAAATAGAATCATATTCTTCGTTCATAGCATCTTTCCATACTTGATGTTTGAAAGCATCAGCAAAGGTGGAAGGTTCTTAATCAATTACAGTATTCAATTGAGCTATGAGACCTGAGTACTTATCTGGTTTCTTTCTTTCTCTGAAGGTGCCCTTCGGAGCTGAGTGATTTTCTGCTTCTTTCAATATCTCCTGGCACCAAGCTAGTTTCCTTTTGATAGGAGGTAACTCCATTGGAAATTCAATAGAGTCTCTTGACGGATCTGCTACAATTTCAGAGGTTTCCTCCCTCTGCTCATCTGGAGGAGAAGTATCAAATGATGGAGCTTCCTGCTCCTCTGAATCATATGGAAGATCTCTGGCCCAACAGAATGATGTCTCTTCATGAAATGTCACATCTCTACTTACTTCAATGAACTTTTGGCCAGGGATATAAATCCTGTAGGCTTTTGAGGTCTCACTGTATCCCACAAAAATTCCTTTCTTACCAGAGGGCTCTAGTTTAGTCCTCTTCTCTTTTGGAATGTGTATATAAATTGGACTGCCAAAGATTCTTAAATGCTCAACTGAGGGTTTACACCCGGTGAAAAATTCTTCAGGAGTTTTCTCTTCAAGGATTTTGTGAGGACATTTATTCTGTATGTACACCGTTGTACTGGCAGCCTCAGCCCAAAGAGATAGAGGCAAGTTCTGATCATGCATCATGGCCCTAGCTACTTCACAGATAGTTCTATTCTTTCGTTTAGCTACACCATTTTGCTGAGGGTTGTATGGTACGGTCAGCTCCCTCTTAATTCTAGAAGCTCGACAGAGTTCATCATATTTGAGGGAGTCAAATTCTTTACCGTTGTCTGTTCTGAAAACTCGGATGTGTCTTCCTGTTTGATTTTCAACAAGATTCTTGAAGTCTTGAAATCTACTAAAAGATTCATCTTTAGTCTTTAATAAGTAAATCCAAGTTTTGCGTGAGCATTCATCAATAAAAATAATATAATAGATACAACCATTCATAGAGGGTGCAAACACGGGACCACAAAGGTCAGAATGAATTAAATCTAAAATTCCATTTGATTTTCTGCTACTAAGAGGATAAGGTTTCTTTATGTTCTTACCAAGTGAACAACCTTTACAGACACTATTATGCTCAACAGAAAATAATGGCATACCTGTCACCATCTTTTACAAACATGGAAGTGCATTGTAATTTAGGTGTCCAAGTCTCCTGTGCCAAAGCTCGCAGGGATTGATCGTCTCATGTACTAGAGCTTGAACAACTTGACCTGGAAGCTTGTAAAGTCCACACTCACGAGTTCCAATGGTTATAGCAGTACTTAAATCTTCATTTGAGGACCATACAAGGGCTTTACCTTTTGAAAAATCTACTGAATAACCTTTACTTTCTAAGACTGGAACAAAAATTAAATTTTTCTTTAAACCATGTACATAAAGAATTTCATCAATGTGAAAGATATTACCTGAGAGAAACTGGAAAGAGGTAGAGCCAAAACCTTTTATGTCATAGGTGTCATCATCACCTAGCTCAACCTTTGCTTTGAATTTCTTGTCTTGATAATTTGCAAGGTTATGTTTGAAGTCAGTCATGTGTTTGGAAGCACCACTGTCTATTAGCCAAATCTCCTCTGATTTGGTGATAGTGTCGGAAAGAGCTGAGATGAGGTAGTATTCCTTCTGTGGTTCTTGCTCTTTAGTGGCAGCCCTGGTTTGTCTTCTTTGAGGCTCCTCTTGGGGTTTAGCCTCTTCAGTGGCAACTGAGGCTTGAAATCTTCCTTTTCTTCTTTGTTGAGAGGGACGACTCCTTGAATATTTTGCATAATGTCCTAGCCTATTGCAGTTAAAAAATTTAACTTTAGATAAATGAGGATTGAGATGAGAGAGCTTACCTTTGGGTTTCTTACATTTGCCTTTTGACTTCGGGAACTTCTTCCATTTCTTGGTCTTTGTTGCAAGGGCATGATCTTGAAGGATAGGATAGTCATTTCTGTTGTTTAGTGTTCCTTCTTCTTCTAAGCAGTCATGCCACAACCTTTCAAAATTAGGTTGAGATTCTCTTCCATTCACAGATGCAAGAAAAACTCCCCAAGCAGCAGGAAGTCCATCAATAGCTGTTTGAACCAAGTCATCATCATCTACAGGAACTCCTATTGCAATAAGTTGATCTTTAGTTTGAGAAATTTTGGAGAAGAAGGTGGCAACTGTATCATCCTTTCCCATTTTCAAAGTACGTAATTGTTTCTTCAATATTCTTTTCTGAGTAGGTGCCTTCTTCTCATAGAAGTTTGCCAAAGCATCAAAACACTCTTTGGCAGTCCTTAAATGACCAATTAAAGGCATCATGTTGTCTTTGATAGAATAAAAAATGATTCTTTTAGCCTTGGTTTGTTTCCTCTTATATGATGCCCTAGCTGTGTTTGTAGTAGGTTCTTCGATCTCTCTAGTGATATAATATTCTAGATCATTTTCTTCAAGTATGTTTAATATTCTGTATTTCCAGGCATTAAAGTTTGTTGCCCCTACAAGTCTGTCCTCAGCTTTAACTGATAAGGAAGTCATGTTTGAATCTGTGCTAGATTAGATGACTGTAATCTGCAAAACAACCCTAACAAAGTGGATCTATGTAGGCTCAATATTAGGTTCTTGAGCTCAGTTTACACCCTTAGCTCTGATTCCATGTTAGAATTAGGGTAAAGAAGCAAACCAATAATATCTTTTTATTTTCAGTGAATAAAACAACTAGATCTAAGGATCAACAAACTCAAAAACACTTTAACTAGTATTCAGATCTAGGAGATCTAAAGAGAGACAGTAATAAACTCAGTAAAGATTAGATCTGAAGATCAGAAACAAAAACTCAGATCAACTGTTCAGTAGTTAAACAAGAACTCTACTAATTGGACAGTGAGTAGATCAAGAAAAACTCAAAACATTGCATAGATCTGTTGATCTAAAACTAATCTGATGGTAAACAGTGAACTAACTATAGAGGTAGATGTAAATTCAATATATATTGCTTCAGATCTAGAATTGGTACACAAAACTAAATAGATCAAACAGTACTGAAGTAAAAATAAGATCCTAGATCTGAAGATGATGAGTAGGCAGCTTACCTGGTACATCAGCCTTACCTCTGAAGAAGAAACACTAACCACAAGAGATGTAGAACCATTTGTAGTATGCTCAGACAAGGTTCAGTTCATAGATCCACCTTGTAGGTTGGATCTCTTGCCAATGAATGAAGAATCTTTCTTGCCACCAAGAGGAAATAGGGCCACAAGGAGAAAAACAAAATCCCAACAGTAGTTAGAAATGCCCAAACCCTCACTCAGAAATTCAATCAATGAAACCCTTACCCTAGGTAACTTTAGAAGAGGCCACAAGGCACAATAAAAGGTGACACTTCACAACAGAAGAGGAGAAGGCTAAGGCCACGGTCACATAACAACAACAAGTATTAGGGCTGGAACACAGTCACTTCATATAGAAATAGGAGAGAAGACTGCAACTGTCAAACACACAAACAACAGAGGAGAAAGGTGGTTGTTCGAGCCACAAGACAAAAATAGAAAGGGAGCCGCACACTAGTAGAGAGAGGCCGCAACATCCAATAGCAAAGGCTATACCTCAAGCACCTTCCACGGCAACAAGTAGAGAAGAGTCGTGACTTACACACCCCACAAAACAGTTGAAAGAGGGCCGCACCACAGGTAACCTTCACACAACAAATTGGAAGGAGGCCGCACCAATGTAACTCTCAAAGGATTCACAGTCACACCTCACAAACTTTGCAACAAAAAGTAAAGGAGGCCGCACCAAGTAGCGGATGCATCAACAAAGAAAGAGCCACAGCTAGGAGAGGATCCGCTCACTCCAAAACAAAATATAATCAAGTCTGTATTGAAAGGGGAGGTGAGGATTCTTATTTATAGTTTGGGTTAGGGAAAAGTTAGATTAAAATCAATATTAAAATATCATGTTTAAATTAGGTAATTTAGACATGATATAATAAACATTTTAATTTAAACTTAAATTACCCTTAAAGAAAAAATAACATAAAAACCCCAAACCAACACAAGTAAAAGTAAGGGAGGGTTAGCAAGGTGGCAATACTCATTCCTTCAAATTTTATGGTGAACTTATTACTTAATCATCATTGCATATGGGACTTATCCCTCATGTGGTTATGTCCTTCTTCAAGGAAGGTCATGTACCAACAAAATACTTGATCGGGGATCAAGTAGCCCCGGAACTTTTTCTGGGGTCTTATCCACCAAGGTCAAAGACCAAGGATCAACCCATGCCATATGCATGAGTACCCTGGACATTTCCAAGGGCCCTAGGCTTATCTAGGGGCTTTAACTGCTTGGTCCTAGACCAAGAACCCCAGTCATATACTGGGGGCCCTCTCAGGGATCTTTACCGCTTGGTTCTAGACCAAGAACACCAGTCGTATACTGGGGGCCCTAACACGGGTCTTTTTCCATGGCACTGATTGTTTGGTCCCAGAACAATTACCCCAAGAGTGCACTGGGGGCCCTAGATCTCGTCTAGGGTCTTAGCCATCCTCCAGGAGAATGGCTCTTGTAGCTGCTTATAAATTTAACATGTATGCACGATGTTTTTCATGTATCGGTTTTGTGACATTATGTTAGAGATCCTACACATGTGATTGACATGAGTTCCTTGCAGATGTCAGACGAGCATACATTAACGGTGGAGCCAATCATCATTCTGGACCATCGCATTCGACAACTAGGACGTCGAACAATTGATCAGATTAAGGTCCGGTGGGACAATTATAGTCCACACTCGACTACCTAGGAGGACACATATGATATGTGCCAACAATTTCCTTACTTATTTGATGGATTAGACATATAGATCTTGTCATATACTTTTATTACTGCATTTTATATACTGTACAACTTTAGGATGAAGTTTAAAATAAGAGGGGGTGTATGTAACATCTCGATCTTGCGAGCACCAATTATCGATTATTCTTTGAGGACACTTGCGTGCAAGTGATCCGGTTATAGTACATGGTTATTGTTTCACATATGGATTTTTATGATGAGGTTGATGGTTGTGATTTAATGTTATTTGATATATATATATATATATATATATGCTATTGATGAGTTTTCCCTGAGTGTGCAGGACACTTGACAGATTGTGGGTGTCAGTGGCATCAATGGACCTCCTTGGACTCCATATTGAGTTAGGGAGTGGATTTTATTGGTTTGAGTATTTCATTTATGCATATGTGACATATGATCGATTATAGTATGATTTTATATATGGATCATTGACAATGTTTCGTTTATGGATGTAGGCTGATGAATGCTTGCTAATATGACTCACATAAGGAGTAAAAGGGCCATGCACATATACCAAATATTGAGGGAGAGGTTTGGTAGAGTCCCTGTCACAACCTACTATGACTCTTGCCGTGGCTTGAATTGTAGGTTAATGATTACCTAGTTCGAGAGGTCCACGATGTCATGAAGGCAGACTGAGACAGTCACTCACGAAGATTTCTAAGGGGCGCACAATAAGGTGGGGTCCTTATTCCTTAGAAACCCTTATTATTTCACAAGGTCTCCCGAATGGAGTGCTGACTCCAAGGGTTGGACAACTACCAAAACCAATCAAAGGTGAGTGGCACCCTTGGAGCACAGAGTGCATCTTGAAGGGCATGTCGCGTATTAAAACTTGAGTCAATGAATATAGGTGGCCTAGAAAACCTTGAAGAATAATGGTAAAACTTGAAAATCTTTAGACCTTGTCAGATATGATTACATAATGGGTAATTTTTTAATTATAAATCCCTATAAGAGTCTAAGCCTTTTCAATTTTTTTTTAATTAAGCCTAAGTATAATTTTTGTAAAGAGGCTAAACTGAAATTATTAACTAAATCAAAAATAGGAATGAGGTAAATCAATTTAATAAATTAAGAAAAATGAAATAAGTCTAAAGAATTATTATAATACACATGTGTGCAAGAAAATACCAAATTGGAATTTAAGATAAGAAAGGAATAAAGCATAAAAAAATATGTGTACATATAGAATGGTATCTAGAGTCTAGTTAACACCTAGAAGAAGACTCTTATTTTAACTCAACTCAGATTTAGTAAGGCGTCAGTCATTAAATGAGAATATGGAGAATAAAGAGACAACTAGGAATGATTTAAGGAGCGATTTTAGGAAATGTGAGGGAATTTTAATTTTAATTAAAATATAATATGTAATTACTTGTGCAACTTGAGGAGAGGGTGACAAGTGTAAGGGGGAAATAATCTTAATTTATTGAATTAAAAAGCAAATTGATTGAGCATGTGGGGGATGTGTCAGTAAGGAAACTCCTATAAAGAAAATGGTCTAGATGGGAAAGGGATCACCCTAGTTATGAGTAAAGTTATGCTGCCAAAATCATTTTGACTAGTTTTACTTGTGAGAATTGGGATACTCAGCTTGAGAGAGAGTGGTGGCTCTACCTTAAGAGGCAAGCTTAGAGCTAGAAATATTTATGGTTGTGTGTGCATAGCCCCTTTGCGGTTCGGGGGGCTAAGGGGGAGGAAGAGTACCCCTAGCATTGGCTGGGAGGTATCGGTGAAGTCTCGGTGATTAGAAAGCGAATACGAAGGAAGGGGAAATTCAAAATGTGTTTGAAGACCTGCATAAGTATTTGTTCAAGTGAAAGTCACCTTCATCAATCAACCATCCCGGTCACGGTAATTAAGTGTACAGTTGTTTAATGGATAGTATATTAGAATTTTATAAACCCAGTATGTATATGGAACAATCTTAGTTATGACATTCCTATTTGATTGTTATTGTGATATATATATTTACATATGCGACCATATTGCTAATTTCCAATAGTATCGATGTACAACTCTGCATAAAATTATGTATAAATTGGTTGTGTCGATTGTTGCCTCTGAATGTATGAAATATTTCATTGACGTGATAATGAATGATTTTTTATGATTTGAACCTCTGTAATATAAGCCCTGAATATGGAATGTCTACTATAATTTAGGAACCAAGATGGATGAAATTCCTCTTAATGTCCTCACACCACTTTTGACTGCACAGTGAATCGACTGGCTTGTCCCTATCATAGTATTCATTGTGTAATTATGGTTTTCCTCGTCTAATTAATTACGTATATTAATGATGGATTGTTTTTCCAATATGGTTCAGTTCAAAGGAGACTATCTGGAAAATACTTCCAACGATGATTCTTGACCCTCGACTCTCGTTTTGGGAAGTTACGAAATCAAAATTTCGGTAGAGAAAAGAATTTAGTAGCTGAGAATTTGGGCCTTCCTTTGGGCATGGCGTTAGTGCTAGAATCTTAAAATTGCTTGATGAAAACTATCGAGAGCTCCATCTTGACCAGAGGCAGGTGTTGAATTTAATCCATGGTTGTAGAAGATGAGGGAACAATTTAGATGTTGTGGAGATATGCGGGATGGGTAAATAAAATATTTCCCCTTTTCATGGATGAAACCTGGAAATAACTAAAATGATTGAACGACTGATAATTTTTTACCTTACTGCGATTTTGATTATGCCCCTCTCTTAGATCAGAGTGTCACAAAAACATTTAATCATCCTTCTAACTCAACCAATAGTTCGTAAGGGTCTTACGCCTCCATCTCGTTGTCTTTTAAGATCAGGGAGTCAGTCACTGGTTAGAAAATCTGCTCTGGGTTGTCTAACTTCGGGCTTGGAATTTTATTTCATCGATGGTGTTACTGTAAAATGATGTTGCGCAGGTTGATCCTTTGGGGATGGAAGATTTCTCCCTTCCTTCCTAATCTGATCTCCCACTCTTATTAGAGGCATTGGATAAAAGGGACACGTAATGTGATTTTTATTCTTCAGAAGTATGCACTGATTGTCATTTAGGTATCACTATGGAGGGTTGGGTGCGCAGTTTCAAATCCCGTTCTACTCATACAGTCTAATTCTATGAGTATTAGTGTCTTCCAATTTCTTAGTTATATTAAAAGTGAAAGATAAAAAGAGAACAAGTTCAACTTAGTAACCTGAAGAACTTGTAACGTGGGTTTCTTTTAAGAGTCATGTTTTTAAATGATTAAAATTGTGACAACACTAGCAAGAAACAAGGTTAATAAAAATTGAGATTGGGATATAATTTCTTCAAAATTTAATGAGATTTATTTTCCCAATAATTAAATGGAGAGAGATAGTTATAATTAAATTGCATCCCTCACGTTATCATGGAAATTCTCTACCTAAATATGCTAAATGTTTTTGTTATGGAATATCCTCATGAATGTTGTGGTCTATGATGAATTGGTAATTTATGTCAATAACTAGGTAGATGACTATTATATTATTGTGTACCAATAAGTGTCGGTTGGGTAAGCGATATATTCCCCTTTAAATCCTTCCTTATAATCTAAAGGTCTACATGTCTAACTTCCCTTTAGAGTATGAGATGGTTGATCTCCTAGTATCCCTTTTCAATGGATATGTAAAGTAGTTGAACCTTTACACATTACTTGAATGATGTGATCTCCTACAAACTTTATAGTAACATGAAGGTTGGCATAAGAACCCTTTTTACATTCTTAAGGTGTTGACCTCCTTTAATCATCTTAGATTGATTGCAAGTGCCTTGAATCCTTAATTCACCTATTATGAATAACGTTGTTATAGTTAAAAGATACTCAAGTATTAGTGGAATCCTAACTCATTGCTTGGAGAATATTTGAATCCCTTATGGTTCCTTATAAGAGGATATATATATATATATATATATATATATATATATATATATATATA
>JZKD02S2329611.1:841947-852137 GCA_000966675.3 Picea glauca
AGAGAGAGAGAGAGAGAGAGAGAGAGAGAGAGAGAGAGAGAGGTTGAATTGAATGTGGCTAAGGAAGATTGTAATTTTCTTATGGGATTTTAAATGGGGACGTAATTTAGTATTAAAATCCTTATTCAGTGTTTAATTATATATAGGTTAGTAAGATACATGGTTGTGCTACCTAGGGGTTATTTTTACAGAAGTTGTAACCCTTGATAATGATTCTTGGCCTTAACGAATTTGACCTTGGTAAATTTACTAAATATGATTAGAATAGATCTCTTTCTGTTACCAAGGTTATGCTTATGCTCTTGTGATTTTACTATTTCATGTATCATTACCTTACTTAAACATGCACTTAATTATTGCTTGAAGTTTGGTTAAGTAAAGTAGATTTTCCTTGCATGTCCATGAAAATGATAGATACTTATGCTACGTGTTTATGTGTTGCTCTACTAGTTAAAGGTTCTAGAATAGCATAGGAATGATGTTGTAATTGACCTATTGTCCTTGTTCCTCTTAGTGTAATATGCAATGTTAATTGTGTACACGTTATTATTGGGAAGATTAATTATGTGTGATTCCATGCATTATTATTATAATCTAGTCATGATGTTTAAGATAGAATTTGGTTATTGGATTAGATATCTCCTTGTTCCTCAAAACAATCACCAGTCCTGAGACCTTAAGTGGTCAAAATAAATTGGATGAATCCTGGACTTGATCACTTCTTATGTGTCTTGGAGGTCTTAACCATGTAGGATATGATGGGTGGGTATTCTTCTTTAATATTCAGTGACATGTTTGATCTATTATTAGTATCTTTCTTCAGTTGATCGTGATGTGTTGATTTGCGTCACTATTAATTATGGAGACACATTTATATACATGTTGTTATTTATTGTGATGAGGTGTTGATTATGCATCGTTAATTATTACAATGATGTGTTGAATATGTATCATTATTAATTATGACAATGTGTTAATTATGTTTTGTTATTAATTAGGATGATGTGTCGACGGTGTTGCTATTCATTATGTGGTGACATTTAATTTCCTAATGCAAAAAAAAAAAAAAACCATTTACCTATTGTACATCACAGATCGTTGTCGTAACAGCGAGTACATTACAACTTATCACCTTCAGAACTAGATTTTGACACCTTCCACCTTAAGAACTAACATTTATCCACTTGGTGACTCATTCCCATCCCTCATAAACTTTGGATAAATAACTATCCATAAATTAAAATTTTCGGAAACATTAATAAAATATTCCCTTCACTTAAGCTTCCCCTTTTCCCTTTTTTAGTGGAGTTTGTCCCCCTATCTCTTTTCATCTAAGTTGAGTCTGCATCCAGTGATGTGATTATATTAACAACTTGAGGGTGATTACATTTACAATATAGGCACACTGACCTTTTGTATCCAGGCTCACCATCCAAATAACAACTCAGGTTCTCCGACCTCAAAACACAAACATATATACAAAGGCCCTTCGATCCCAAAATCATGCTCTTAATCCAGTGTGTGAAAAACTATGGAATTGTGTGCACTCTTCCTTTGGTAGGTGATCCTTGCACACTTACACAGGTGCACACTACACTATGAAATTTGCACGTTCTTTCTTTGATGCAAAATCCTCACACAATCACCACACTATGGGATGTGCATTGTCCTCAATTCATTTCAAACACATGGGGTATTTCATTCCCCTCCCCCTTATTTATGCATTGTCCTCAGTTCATTTCAAACATATGTACAATCAAAACTTCAAAAGTTTTCAAAATGCTGTGGGTACTCTGCGTGCATGGTATGCTCATGTTCTGAGGTTGCATCCTCAAGAATGTAATAGGTCCACTAGACCTTTACCAATACTACTGTGTGATTTCAAACCATCTTGACTTTTCGATCCAATATGCGCACTAGTTGAACTCGGAAGTCACCCTCTTGCTCCACCTAAATCACATTCCAATCAATGACCTAATTAGCATCAAGTACATACTTTTTAAGAAAGGAAACATGGAATACATTATGAATAAAAAAGGATGTAGGTAGAGCCAACATATATGCAACAAGACCAATCCTCTCTAGGATTTCAAATGGTCCACAATAACGCACTGCTAGCTTAGAGAAATTCCACAACTTCAAGGAACTTCATATTTCTTTTACTTTTAGGAACACATGGTCACCCACTTTAAATTCTCTATAAGTTCTTCCTTTATCGACACATATTTTTTGTTCACCTTGGGAAACTTTTAAATTTTTCTTTAATTTTACCATATGCTCTTCCATTTCTCTAAGCATGTATGGCCCAACCATTACTCTGTCTCCTAGATTATCCCAACTCAAAGGTGTGTTGCACTTCCTACCATACAATGCTTCAAATGGATTCATATTTGAATATGCTTGGTACCCATTGTTGTATGCAAACTCTACCAAATGCAAGTAGTCTTCCCATTTTGAAATAGGAAATAATGTATTTTCTATTACCTGATTTACCCACTCTATTTGTCCATATGATTCTGGGTGATATGATGTGCTAAATTTCGGACTTGTCCCAATTCCTTTGAATAATCCATTCCAAAAATTTGAAGTGAATTTGGGATCTATGTTAAACACAATTGTCTTAGGTACATCATGCAATTTAACAATTTCTCTCATGTAGATATCAACAATATTAGCTGCCTTGTAAGTTGACTTCACTAGAACAAAATGGGCAACTTTAGTAAGCTTATCCACTACCACCATGATGGAATCATGTTGTTTGGTTGATCTGGGTAGCTTAGTTATAAAAACCATCGTTATAGCTTCCCACTTCCACTTAAGAATGAGAAATGGTTGTAGTAATCCGGTTAGGTGTATGTGCTCAGCCTTAACTTTTTGACACTCCAAAAATTTGGCTATATACTCAGTCACCTCATTCTTCGTGCCATGTCAATAATATTGCTTCTTAACATATTTTAATGTATTTTGGTAACTAGGGTGCCCAACATAAGGCACATTATGCAGTTCTTTAATATTATATTTTTCAACTCTAGTGAATTAGGCACATAAACATTGTGCCTCAACATGGAATTCCATCCTCTTTAAGCTCATAATATTCAAGTTTCTACTGCAAAATATTTTTCTGTAATTTTGTTATTAATTCCTCATAGCGTTGATCTGACTTTGCAACTTCTATTATTTTGTCTCTCAAATCTGTCTGGTACATGCTAATGGTTGTAGCATGCATCTCGTGCACTCTCTTTATAAGTGCATCAAATAATTTGTTCTAATTACCTTTGATATGCTTGATATCAAAGTCATACTCACTGAGAAACTCCATCCATCTACTTTGTCTGACATTTAAAGTTGGTTGACTAAATAAATATTTTAGACCACAACGTTCTGTTCTCAATTCGAATCTTTTCCCCATGAGATAGTGCCTCATCATCCTCAATGCATGCGCTATGGCTTTCAATTCTAAATCGTGAGTGGCATAGAGTCTCTCATGTTCATTTAACTTCTTTGACTCGTAGAAAAATACATGTCCATTTTGACTAAGGAATCCCCCAATCCCTTCCTTACAAGCATCTATGGATAAAATGAATTATTCATTTGGATCAACAATTCTCAAAATTTGCACACTTTTCAATAAAAAAATCAAGTGCTGAAAACTCCTTTCAAAATTAGACGTCCACTCAAATTTTACACCCTTCTTCTGTAAGGCTATGATTAGATGTGAAATTTTTGAGAAGCCTTCAATAAACCTCCTGTAATAACCTACAAGTCCCATGAAGGATCTCACTTATGTGACATTTGTTGGTGTTGGCCATTATTCAATTGATTTTATTTTTTCTGGGTCCACAACTATCTCTTCCCCTAAGATGATATGACCCAAATAATGGATATTTCACTGGTAAAATGAGCACTTGCTCAACTTTGAATGTAAGTGATGCTCCCTTAATACTTGTAGCACCATCCTCAAGTTCTTCTCATGCTCTTATTAAGACTTTGAGTAAATAAGTATGTCATCCAGAAATACAATGACAAACTTATCTAGGTAATTTTTGAAAACTCCATTCATTAAACACATGAAGACAACTAGTGCATTTGAAAATCTGAAAGGCACCACTGTGAACTCGTAATGTCCATACCTTATTCAGAAAGTGGTATTACTTATGTATTCTTCTTTAATTATTACTTGGTGATATCCAGTTATGAGATCAATATTTGAAAATATTTGTGCGCCCCTTAGCTAGTAAAATAAGTTATCTATCCTTGGCAAATGATACTTGTTATTTAATTTTACTTTTTTCAATTGCCTAAATTCAATGCACAGTCTCAACATACCATCCTTATTCTTCACAAATAATACTAGAGCACCCCAAGGTGACACACTCTCAATGTACCATCCTTCTTCTTCACAAATAATACTAGAGCACCCCAAGGTGACACATGTGGGTGTATATACCCCTTCTTCAAAAGCTCTTTGAGTTGCATTTTCAATTCCTTCAGCTCTGGCATACTCATCCTATAAGGAGTCTTGGTTATAGGAGCTACTCCTGACATCATATTTATAGAGATATTGATATCTCTTTTCGACCAGTATTTCTTTAAAGACATTCTCGAATTCTTTTAGTACTACACAATCTTCAACACTTGGAACTTTATCCTTATGTGTCTCCTCCATATGCACTGCAAAAAATTGACACCCCTTCCCGTAGCTTTTCTTCAATTGCAAGACTGAAATTTCTCTGATAGTTATATCTCTTGGAATGCCTTGAACTGTTCTTAAGTTTCCTTCCTCATCCAAGAAGGTGAATGCCTTATTTTAACAGTCTAGAATAACATGATGTTGATCCAACCAATCCATACCAATGAGACAATCATAGGAGACAAAAGGTATGATATTCAAATCAAATTTTGTGCACATTCCATTCATTTCCATTGGACATGCCTTCACTAACTCATTAATTTTCCTTTTTTCCCCTGTAGTTAACTGTACCAACCAAGGTTTTCCAAGCTTGCTTCTCAGTAATTGGAATATTTACACCATCTTAGGATCTAGATAACTATGACTAGATCCCAAGTCAATTAAAATAGAAATGGTTTGATCATTAATATTACCTTCCACCTCAATCATGTGCGACTTAAACTTAGCTTGCTTGTTGTCCATGGCTGTGTAAATCCTAGGTACAATCCTACCCATGTCTTCAACGGTCGCATCTTGCTATACACTATGAGTAGTCCCCGTGTTTTCATCTTTTTGAGGGAAATATCTATACATATGATATCCACCACAACCCCAACATTGAATAGGTTGTTTCCTTGGTCTTTTCCCCACTGTCTCAGGAATTTTAGGCTCCTTGGGAGTTGGTTGTCCTTGAGAAATATTTCTGAAGAACAGTGGCTTGGAATCCTTCTTCCTCTATTCCACCTTACTTTTCATCTTGTCTTCCCAAGCCTTTTGGAAATTTAGCCTTCTCTTTTTATAATCATAGAGACATTTATCTCTCCTTATGGTCTCTTCCAACATCTTGGGATCACCATATTATATCTTATCACTAATAAATGATGGCATCCCACTCCAGTACCTTTGAATCTTCACTCGTTAATCCCTAATAAAAGGCACATATTTCAACAACTCTAAAAATATCCTTTCATACTCATTTATGGTCATGATCCCAAGCTTGAGTTCAAAGAACTCCTTAATTTTCCTATCATAGTAGCATTTGGTTAAATATTTGTTTTCAAAATTTTGATTGATTTCCTTCTAAGTAACCTTCTTCTCATCAATGTGCTGCACTTTCTCAAACTAATCCCACCACATTTATGATTTTCCCTTGAGCTGATATATGACAATTCCCCCTTCTTCCCACACAGAGTAATTATGTAGTTGGAAGTACTTTCTCATACCCAATAGCCAAGTATCCACATATTCATCCTTCTTGTGTTCATCGTCAAAGGTAGGAAGCTTGATCTTATTCATTTCTCCCTGTAGCTATTCCACCCTGATCCTCTTTTTATTCTTTTTGATAGGAGATGAGCTTGAGTTACTTCATGCCCTCCTAGTTGAATGTATTGGAGAGTGATGGAGATGTCTGTCAACACTTCTTATTTTTCTTCCCTCCTCAGTAGACCCATGTCTTCCTAATTTTATTGACCCAGTCTCCTTATCCATCTTTTTCTCAAATTTTTCCAAGCTTTGTAGCAACTTGATGTTGAAGCCACATTTCTCCTCCTTGGCTTTCATAAGCCTATCATTATTATCTTTATAACTTTGGACATCTTTTTGCAAACTTTTTATGGTCTCTACCAAGTTCATGCTCTCCTCTAAGCCTTCCCTATGTCCATTGGATTTTTTTCCTTCAATACCCTTACTAGCATACAAACTTATCATTTCTTCATCCTGATTGTAGGTTCTTTGCACACCTTCCATGATTTTAATCTCTATGTTGCTTCTGTCCTGAACTAATTGTTGAATAATTATGCAAAAATGTGAAAACAACAAGATTTGTTAGACTAATTAATACAAAAGTTTATGAAAGTTATGCACAATTTGTCATAATCCTTTCTTTTCTTTTTCATTGGGTGATTTTAACATCTCAAATTCTAGTGTGCACACCCACACATCAATATTTGTGCACGCATCATAGCTCTACATCGTGCACCAGTAGTTTTCTGTGCTTAATAAACTTTTCATTGTGCGACACCAATACTTAGTGTGTGCTACTATTTCATGTTGATCTCTAGACCATTGTAATGTTCCCTCCATTAAGACAATTTCTAGTAGATATAGTGATGGTAATTTATTTATTTTGAAATTTAATCAAGACGAGTGTTATGCGAAAATAACACACATCAATATTTGTACATTATATTCTCATCTATATCACTACACAACAAGAATCAATTACAACACCATGGTACTAATAGATCAATCATATCACATAAAGATAACAAAGATGTATACCCACCCAACCTACCCTGTAAGGTTAGTACCTTCAAGACACATAATCAATGCTCAAGTCCAGGATTCATCCGATTGATTTTGACCATCTAAGGTCTCAAGACTGGCAATTGTTCTGAGGAACATGAAGGTATCTACTCCCATAACCAACTCTAACCTAGACTCGGGACTAAATTAGACGATAAGGTACTTAATCATATCACAATTAAATTCATTCAATAACTCATTGTACTAGTACATAATTCGTCAATTCATCATTCAATTTCACATCATAAGAAACTACTCAATTGTCTGGTTTCATTCCATTACAAAATCATCACTATTACCATATACATGTCAGTGCTATAATCCACTTTGTAATCTCAACAATTAACAATCCATTGTGGATAATGATATCATTTAATTTAGTATTGAATTAAATGTAACAATATACATAATAACGTCATCAGAAACAATCAATTTCTCTTCAACTTATATTTACAATTCATATTAAATTCATACCTCTAACCAAAGTTGTCAACAACATTTCTATAGTTCTTAATAGGCGAGTCATGTTCCGAAGTATATAACAATCACACTAATTGCATACCGAACATTATCACATCAATCTCTATCATGGATTTCACAATTAAACTTTTATCTTATATCCAAGGAATAGTTATCTTATATCCATTGCATAGTCGTTGTTTAACACTTATTAAGGTAGTTAAAATTTCTTGTTAAGAACCAACTTAATTCTAAAACTTCAAGACAATTTACAACACGTTTACTTACTAAATTTTAATCCCCACACTAAATTGCATCCTTAAAGTTATAATTTAAATTCCTCTTGAATAAATTATATAATATTATATCTATTACTATAATAGTATGGTATTTATAAGTTAGATTTGTTTCTTCAACTCTTCGACCATTCTTCCTAAGTGAACATCACCTTTTATCACTTAACAAATTTTACCATATCCTTATTAACCCAGATGATTATACCTTAATACTCTTAATATAAAATATTTTATAATAATCATTATCTAGTTTCTCACTAAAGAGTTCAATAACCATTAATTCATAAACATTCCAAATCATTTCAGAGTTACAAAACATTTATGTAGTGATTAAAGATTCTAGTTTTCAGAGTTAAAAAATAGTTTTGTAGCGATTAAAAATTCTAGTTTTCAGAGTTACATAACAGTTCTGTAGCGATTAAAAATTCTAGTTTTTAGAGTTACAAAACAATACTGAGCGAATAAAAAATCTAGTTTTCAGAGTTACAAAAAAGTTCTGTAGCGATTAAAAATTCTAGTTTTCAGAGATACAAAATGGTTATGTAGCGAATAAAAATTCTAGTTTTCAGATTTACAAAACAAATATGTAGGGATTAAAAATTCTAGTTTTTAGAGTTACAAAATGGTTCTGTATCGAATAAAAATTCTAGTTTTCATAGTTACTAAAATGATTATGTAGTGAATACAAATTCTAGTTTTCAGAGTTACAAAACAATTCTGTAGCGATTACAAATTCTAGTTTTCAGATTTACAAAATGGTTCTGTAGTGAATAAAAATTCTAGTTTTCAGAGTTACAAAACGCTTCTATAACGAATAAAAAATTCTAGTTTTCAAAGTTACAAAACGGTTCTGTAGCCAATAAAAATTATAGTTTTCAGAGTTACAAAATGGTTTGGTAGCGAATAAAAATTCTAGTATACAAAATTACTCTTCTTACAATTTAAAATTTCGGAAAATAAAATATCGGAACAAATGAAGATGGAGAATTGAGGAATCTATCAATGTCTTGCGTTCCTTCCTTTTTCCCACTTTCCATTCATAAGGACTTCATCGGTACCTCCTAGCCAATGCTAGGGGTACACTTCTTCCGCCTTAGCTCCCTGAGCCGCAAAGGGGCACACACAAGAAACCAAAAACCGTAGCTCCAAGATTTCCTTGCAAGGAAGAGCTTCCACTCTTTCTCCCAGCTTGGTATCCCAACTCTCACAAGTAAAACACAGTCCACAATAATTTTGGCAGCATAGTCTTACCAAGAATCAGAGAGATCCATTTCCCTTCTACACCATTTATTTTATAGAAATTTCCTCATTGACACATGTCCACATGCACAATTAATTAACTTTTTAATTAATTTAATTAGGATTATTCACCTACAAATTTGTCACTCTCTCTCCAATTTGCACAAGTAACTACCAATTTTATTTTATTCAAAAAGTCAATTTCCCTCACAATCCCCAATGTGTTCCCATTTTCATTCTTAAGTGTCCCTTTGTTCCCCAGATTCTCATTTAATGAGTGTTTCGTAACTAGATCTTAGTTAGAGTTGGAATATGAGTTTTATTCTAGTTAGGCTAGTGGTAGCTTGACTCTAGATACTATTCTATGTGTACACCTATTCTCTCATATTTTATTTATTTCTATTTTGAAAATTCCTTTTTATTATTTTCATGCACAGATGTGCAATTTATCTAATCTTTAGATTTTATTCCCCTTTTTCCTAGAGTTTGATTATTCTCCAATATTTTAACTGATGTCATAATTCATTTAGTCCCTTAATTAAATTTATACTTAGACTTAGTTTTAGGCTTAGGCTTAGACTTTTATTGGGATTTATAATTAATCAATCAATTAATTAACTAATTATTTTAATCCAACAAGGTCTAATCATTTAAATGTTTTCTAGGCCACCTAGATTTATTGACTCAAGTTTTTAATTACACGACGTGCCCTTAAAGATGCACCTCTGTGCTCCAAGGTGACACTCGCCTTTGACTGGTTTTGGAAGTTGTCTGACCCTTTGGAGTCAACACTCCATTCAGTCGACCTTGTGAGAGACTAAGGGCTTCTAAGGAATAAGGACTATGCCTTATTGCATGCTCCTTAGAAATATTCATGAGCGACTGTCTTAGTCCACGCTCATGACATCATGGACCTCTCAAACTAGGTAATCATTAACCTACCATTCGAGCCATGGAGAGAGTGCTAGTAGGCTGTGATAGGGACGCCTTTCACCTCTCCCTCAATGTCTAGTTTCTATGCATGGACCCTCTACTCCTTATGTGGGTCGGATTGGAAAGCATCGTCAAGCCTGCATCCATTGATAAAAATCATGTAAAATGAAATACTCAATCAAAATATAATTCTCCCAGACTCAATCCAGAGTCCAAGGAATTCCATTGATGGCATCAACATCCATAACATGTCACGTGTCTTGCACACTCAGGAAAACTCTTCAATAGCA
>JZKD02S2329611.1:852191-871959 GCA_000966675.3 Picea glauca
ATATATATATATATATATATCAAATAATAATAAGTCACAACACATCATCATCATAATGTATAATCCATAATTGAAATGAAATTACTATGTACCATAATCGAATCACTTGCACAAAAGTGTCCTCAAAGAATAAGTCAATAAAAGTGTGCTTAGTAGAGAGAGATGTTACACCCATGCAAGTCCAATGTTGAACCAATAGCTCTGATACCACTTTGTAATGTTCCCAATTACCAACACTCAACAAAATGCTTAATACCATTTTGTAGCATCCACATCCTTCTAGGCTGGGCCACATCACTACAAAACCTCAACCTATGTCGCTATGATATTCTTTGTAGCATCCCAATCTCACTACTGGACAATTATACTTCAAAATATCCTAGTGCACAGATACTACTTATAACACTCCCTATTACAAGTAGATTGAAATATCTATGCAAAACCTTAAAGTATTGTGCCCAAACCCAAGTTGGGTCTTGCTCCACGAGTATACTTCTTTTAATACAATTATAGTAGCGGAATAAATATCAAATAATCTACTGTGCACATAACTCTTCAGAGAACTTAAATACCATTTTTTTCACAATCACTCTGTATACATAATACTAATACACACACAATCAATCCGATGTTACATGTTGATTCTATCACCCTTGTGCATGTGGACTATTTCACTGCGTGTAGGACAATTTATACTTTTCCTTGGTATCTTATAACCATACCACATAATTTAGCTAAAAAAATACATATTACTAACATACTTTATAGGTTCAACAACATTATACAAAATAAAAATAATAGTCCTATATAACAATGTTGTACAAAATTCCCTCCAATGATAGGATGTAACTCCATTAAACAAAACAACCACCAATATTCATGCGCAATAATATAAAAGAAAATAAACCCATTTCAAAATATGAACATTAATGTACATAATAATTAAACAAACATGTGAAGGAGACTCATCTTTCTTAAGAGCCACCAAATGCGTGTAGGAATCAGACGTTCCTCCCAACCATAGACTTTGTCACTCATAATATTTCAACAACAAGTCACCCCTGAGTTGGGGCTTAAAATCCATAGGGAAAAATGGTTCCTAATGCTAGAATATGGTCTGATATTCATCAGAATGTTGAGCCCAAGGTGCTCGACTGTTGGAACTATCCTACAATATCTCATCCCCCACATTCTTGTCCCACCCGAGGAAGTGTGCCTCTTCTCTGCTCAACAATCCTTTGGTTTCCCCACTTCCCTTCTTGGCTTCAACACCAAGTTGAACAAGAAGTATCATAGCCCTATATCTCATGCCTAGTGCATCAACAAATAATTCTCAGTAAATCTCTCACTTGGAGATAATTCTATGGGACTGACAACCTGCCTCTTTGACAACAAAGCTCTCACCTAGAGAGAAATTCTTATGGGCCTTACAAACTGCCTCTTCGAAAAAAAAACTCTCACCTGGAGAGAAATGCTTACGGGATTGACAACCCACCTCTTCGACAACAAAACTCTTGTCTGGAGAGAAATTCTTACAGATAATGGTGGCAGTCTTAGGTACATATCACATACAAATATGGGTGTTCGAATGGAGTTCGGATCATAGTACATATGGATCTCCAATGCCTTTTCCCCTGTACAAACTACTCAAAACAAGGATAGATAATCCCCCCAAAATACACTAAGGCTCAATAATATATTTTCATGGTCATAACTAGACACTTTTCACCTTCAGGATTAGCTTTTGACACTTGTCACCTTAAGAACTAACTTTTATCCACTTTGTGACTCATTCCCATCCCTCAGAAACTTAGCATAAATAACTATCCATAAATTAAACTTTTCAGAAATATTAATAAAATATTCCCTTGACTTAAGCTTCCCCTTTTCCCTTTTTCCATGGAGTTTAGCCCCTGTCTCTTTTCTTCTGATTTGATTTTGCACACAGTGATGTGATTATATTAACGACTTAAGGGTGATTTAATTTACAATATAGGCACACTGGCATTTTGTATTCATGCTCACTAGCCAAATAACCACTCAAGCTCTCTGACCTTAGAACACAAACATATATACAAAGGCCCTCCTAATTTGGTGTGCATTAAAACTCTAGAATTGTGTGCACTCTTCCTTTTGTGTGCCATCCTCGCACACTTACATAGGTGCATGCTACACTATGAAATGTGCATGTTCTTTCTTTGATGCACAATCCTTGCGCAATCACCACACTATGGGATGTGTGCACAAAATTGAATCCAAGACTTGATCATACCAACAAATCACCATATTATATATATACACAAATTTATATTTGTATTTATAGTTGGGGTTCGGCTTAGGGGTATTACAACCTATAATTGTTTTTCCAATGTGGACCTGCCTACCCATTTTTTCCTATGTTCAAATGGTAACCACCCGTTCCCAAGAGCTCAATACCTTGATTGCCGATAAGATATAGAATAAGGAGGACATAAATACGATGAATTCCAACATTAGCAAGCTCAGCTCCTTCATTCATATCCTTCAAGACCAATGTGCCACCATGAAGGACATCAAAGACACACTCGACTAATTGATGAGCTGCTCCTTGAACCCTACCTATTTTGAACAACCTTCCTATTATGAATACATTATCTCTTCCCATTTATAAGGTCCTTATTCGAATTACTTCATCGTGACCTATGCCTTCCCAAAATTCAGGTGAACAAATTTGATGTCTCGAATCCCATGGGTTGGGTTATTCAAATGGCATATTGTTTCTCGTTACATGGAATTATCAATGAGTTGGCCAAAATTAATTATGATATCCTCTATGTGGATTTGGAACACTAGAAATGGTGGTGATGGCATGGAAATGCATGCCAAGAGTATGTTTCTTGGACACTATTTGTTGCAAAGGCGCTTGATGGATTCTTTGACACAGACACCCACCATTTTGTTCATTTGACCAAGTTTAAACAACCTGGGATAGCAAAAGACTTTATTTTCACCTTTAAGCACTTGGATTTAAAAACAGATGGCATGTCAAATGCCTTCTTCTAGGAAAGATTTATTAGTGGCATAAAGGATGAAATACATGCCAACGTCCTAACGGAACACCCCCAGACTTGGTTGGAAGCTACTAAACAAGCCAAGCAAATACAACAGAGTATCTCCTCCTAGACTAGAAAACCCTCCTTTCTTCCTCACCCTAAACCTACCAATCTCGCCCCTCCTGCAACTCCCCTTAAGATCTAGAAATTAACTCGGGAAGAAATGGATGAATACCAATTCAAGGGTCTTTTCCATAATTATGATGAAAAATATTTTCCAGGGCACAAGTGTAAGAAACAAAATATTTTTATGGCCAGGTCTGAGGATGTTTCTAAAAAAGAGGTATATGTTTATTTTGTGGACAAGCTACCCCAACCAGCTAAACTTACTCCTCCCTTTGAATCTCCACAAGAATTTGAACCGATGATATTACTAAATGCCCTCACTAGATTCTCTGCCCCTCAAACCCTCAAGTTAATTGGTTACATTAAGCATCGAAAAGTCATCATCATCGTTGAAAGTGGAAAAATGGTGTAGACCTCCTGCCCTCAGCCCGAGATCCACGTAGGATATTCTCTAAACAACGATAAGGGTTAACTAAACTCCTTGTCTAAACCCACAAAGGATTTTGGGTCTCGCGAGTTGGAAACTTCAAATACAATGCCATAGTCCTTGGCAATAGCCGAAACACGAAATTGTGAATGAGCTTAAAGAGTAAGCCCCCTCTTCAGCCCCTTTTCCAATATGACCACAACCAAGCCTCACGCAAGCACCTTTCGCAACTCGCGACTTCGCGAGTTGGAGCGCCAACCTCTCGTGCTCTTCTTTTGCAAATCCATGAAACGTGACAAGTCAACGCTATGTGGACTCTGCCAAAGCGACGCGTACATGCCACTTGTCTCTTTCACTTAAGGGTGGGTCCTTGCCACTGGTAAACATGGATTTTCTGGCTTTCGCAACTCAAGAGAACAATGAACAACCGTTCCTCTTCCTCTATGTATCCCCGACTCTGAAATCGTGCCCTCGACGAGATCTACGACTATGTGCCTCCCTCGATCCAACGACCCTCGTTGTATCGGGATTTCACAACCCGTGAGTTCACAACTCTTGATTCCAACCTTGAACTAATCCACTTCCTTATCCTCGATATGGAAAATTCACATACGAGATCAACTGTCCTCATTGATCCAGATCTAACAGTCACCACTCCTCATAAACTTAACTTATGTGAGATGATTTCAACCTTCGTCTTTATTCGAACCCTTCGAAGGTCCTATCCCTTCTGAGCTCTCGCTTGCGAACTCAAGGCTTCCAAAAGAGTCCCTGCATGAACTCCTTACGGAAAATTTTTAAACAACTTTAGGTTATTTGGGTCTTTGGCTCTGTGCACTCTTCACAACAGAGAATTCTTCAACTCCTCTACGAGTTTGAAAGAATTTGTTCCCTTCTCCCAGCCTGCGCACAGCTTGCACAACTTTGTGCTCTACTAGCACTCTTGCCTGTGAAGACACAATTTGAATCTCCTCTGAGAGTTCTGAGATGAAACTTAGAGCTTGGTCGATGCACTCCTTGTGGACCCTCCAATGCACTCTTTGCAGGAGTTCTCAGAAAGAGAAAAAACTGAAACTCATTCTCCCCTTATCCATAATTCAATCATTCAACATAGAATTCTAGAGCATACACACACACATAGCATTGAAGAAAAATGCATACACAGAATGCAAACAATCTTGCAACATACCATTTAATAGGTGGTTCCAACAACCAGAACAAACACACAGATTGGAATCAAATCTCTCTTCTATTAAGTCCAGTGTTCCTATACATGGAAAATAACAATTAAAAAGCATAAAATTCTATGTTCTCCTCTGTTCTTCTCTGCAACTCTACATCTTACGAATTATGAATAATGTTACAATGATACAAGGGTGAGGGTGTCTATCATCCGTTTTCCTTCCTATGCTCCTAAACTGTCTAATCTATTAAATTAAATCTACCTACTTGCATTAAACACACATAAATGCCTATTACATCTAGTGGATAGGAACATACGCTCCAAAATCAGTTCGGATCTTCAGATATAAATGAAATTGCACTTGCCTCATATCTATCACATTAATGCTTCAGATTTTAAACTTCAAAACATTTTCACAAAAACGTGTTCAAATCTCATCTATGCGTCTAGCTGTCTCTTTGATTAGGCGCATGCTTTGGCTTTCTACGATGCTCCTGCATCATACTCCCTCACTTGAAAATTTTCATGAACTCCTATTCATGAGTTCCTTCACTGTTTGTCCATGCTTTTGAATTGTTGCTTCATCCTCCCAACTGGAATCTTCAACTAGATGCCCTTTCCACTTGACCAAGTATTCAAAATACTCTTTTCTCCTAGTCTTTCTGTTAATCCTCTTGTCAATTATTCTTTCCATATGTGGTGTTTTAGCTACAACCATTTTTTTTTCCATTGAACCTTTTCTAGTTCATCTTCTGCTCCTGCTTCTTCAACTCTATAAGGGTACAAATCGACGACATTGAATATCAGTGAGATTCTGACCCCATCGGGTAATTCATTCTCATACGCGTTTGCCCCAAATTTTCTTATGACCTTGCATGGTCCAATTTTCTTCATCTTCAACTTGTTGTATGTTCCCCTTGGGAATGTTTCCTTCCTCAAATGCGCAAGAATCAAATCACCAACTTCAAATTGAAGTTCTCGCCTGTGTTGATCTGCTCTACGCTTGTACTCTTGACTTGAACTCTGCAACCTCTCCTTGATTCTGCTATGAAGCTCTTTCATTCCTTCTGCAAAGTCCTCTGCACTAGCACTCCTGAATTCATCTTGTTCTGAATATTTCAATTCAGAGACTCCCCTTAGTTGCATTCCATATACAATTTGGAATGGGCTCTGCCCTATGCTTCTATTGAGTGAATCATTGTAAGCAAATTCTGCCTGTGGCAGAATGTGATCCCATTGACTGTGGTGTTCAGTCACTAAGCTCCTTAACAAATCTCCCAAGCTCCTATTCATGACCTCTGTCTGTCCATCCGTCTGATGATGATAAGCTGAGCTAAAAGACAAGTTTTTCCCCAGCTTCTTCCATAAGGTCCTCTAGAAATGTCCTACGAACTTGGTGTCTTGATCGGAAATGATACTTCTTGGCAAGCCGTCAAGTCTGACAACTTCCTTGAAAAATAGGTTCGCAATATGAGTTGTGTCACTGGTTTTTTGGCATGGTATGAAATGTGTCATTTTTGAAAATATGTCTACCAATACAAAGATTGAATCATATCCCCTCTATGTCATTGGTAGTCCTAATATGAAATCCATGCTCACTGCATCCCACGACCTTTCGGGTATAGGTAATGGATGATATAACCATGTGTTCTGCCTTTTCCCCTTCATGTGTTGACAAATTCTGCACCTGTCCAAAAATTTCTTCACATATGTCCTCATCCCTAGCCAGTAATATGAGCCATTCAACTTTGAGAACATTTTTTCATGACCGAAGTGTCCGGCCAATCCTCCGCTATGCTTTTCCTTCAACAAATTCACACTCATGGAGCATTTCGGAATACATAGTTGATTTCCTTTGAACAATAGTCCATCCTGGATCATGTACTCTGTCCATTGGCTTCTGTCCCTGAGAATGGGATTCTCAGACGCCCCATATGCCTCTTTGAAATCTGGATCATCCCCATACATTTATTTGAGGTTATCAAAACCCAAAGTCTTAACTCTAAACTCTTGCATAATAAAACATTTTCTGCTCGAAGCATCAACAACTTTGTTAGCAGTTCCAGAAATATGCTTAATCACAAAAGTAAAATTTTGCATGTATTCAACCCATTTAGCATGTTTTTGGTTCAACTTCTCCTGTCAAGTCACAAATTGCAAAGCATGATTATCACTGTACAAAACGAACTCTTTTGGATCCAAATAGTGCCTCCATTTCTTCAACGCTTGTATGACTATGTAGAATTCCTTGTCATATGTGGAGTACATAATCTTTGCTTCATTCAGTTTTTCACTGAAATACGTGACTGACCAATTGTCTTGGCTCAAGACTGCTCCAATGGAAAATACACTCGTGTCACACCTGACTTGAAATGTCTTGCTGAAATCTGGCCAAAGGAGAGTGACACCCTTGGAGCAAAAAGTGCATCTTGAAGGGAACGTCACATAATTAAATATTTGAGTCAAAGGCGAGTGGCACCCTTGAAGCACAAGGTGCACCTTGAAGGGCATGTCGCGTAAAAAAAAAATGAGTCAATGAATCTAGGCGGCCTAGAAAACCCTGAGCGAATAATTAACCTTGTAAAAATCTTGAGCACTGTTGGATCAATCGATTAATTAATTAACTAAGGATTGTTTTATTAATCATAATCCCTATAAGAATCTAATCCCTTGCAATTAAAAATTTAATTAATCCTAAGTATAAGTTAGTAATAAGACTAAAAGATAAATTTATAAATTAAATAATGAGGGGTTGTTATGCTGCAGAATTTTGACTGGTTTTACTTGTGAGAGTTGGGATACCCAGCTTGAAAGAGAGTGTTGGCTCTACCTTGCAAGGCAAGTTGGGAGCTATAGGATTTATGGTTGTGTGTGTGTGTGGCCCCTTTGCGGCTCAGGGGGCTAAGGGGGAAGAAGAGTACCCCTAGCATTGACTAAGAGGTACCGGTGAAGTCTCTACGGTTAGAAAGAGGGAGGACGGAAGGATTGCCAGTTGACAAAGAACATCGCCAAGCCCAGATCCATCGGTTACGATATTCTCATTGAAATTTGATTTGTAATAGATTGGTTTATGTATATTATCGTTTCCTTTTAATTTTCAGAAACCGTATTAACTCGGATATCGAAATTTCTGAATTTATTGATGTTGTGAGATATGGAACTAGATTTCTATCATGGTTACCTTCAATATATCTGAATGTATGGAAATTTTATTTACAGTCCTACTTCAAAATTTAAGGGATTATAAGGAGTACTTCTCCAAAAATATGTACTAGATCAGGAATTATGTATTGCCTTCTTGTTTCTATTGACTATGTCTTCTTCAACAAATGATCTATATTCATTATCCTTGGATTCAACATGAGATGCATCCCCCGTTCTGCAGTGAGACCTACTATAGTTTTGATAATAGATTTGATTATGCATGTTAAGAATGTAGTTTTGAAAGTTCTCGTTGATAAATTGTGGTGTAAGTTCAATAGCGAAATGACGAGATTTTGAGTGATTAGGTAATCCTGTGTCGCTTTTCTCTTGGGTATTTTTCGTTTATTTTCGTTGGGATGTAAGCCAGCGCTAGAGAGAAAGAATGTGCACCAAGGGAAATGGTGTGCATCTTTGAGTTCCTGGCTCACCCACGGTGCAATTCCAAAGTGTAATATTAGATGATTATTACCAAAAGGTTGAACAAACACCAATCATTTCATTTAACACCCACCTCTATGCATCACTTCCATCAAATCTATTTAGAGATCCAGTTCTGGTTTTATTCAATGTTGAGCCAACCAATTATGTGGATTTGCATCGCAACTTACCCATTGGCAATTCTGGTCAGCACAATTTGAATCGCCCAGTCAATACTAGTGGGTTGGGGAGCATTTTTCCTTTGGCAGTTCCTACCAGCTATAATCATTTTTGCTCAGTTAATGTTTTCTGCGTAAGGTGCTTGGGTATTCATTTGGTCTGGGCTTACGATGACCCTGTAAAAATTTCCTCGTAGAGGAAAACATTTTACCCAGAAAATTTAATTGTTGTAGCTGTTTTTTTCAATATTATTGAGACTTAATCACTAATACATTTGGAGAGACGTTGTCAATTGGATAAGAGCTTCCTATGAAAATAATGATAATGTCCAAAGATGCGTAAATCCCAACTTAAGTCATAACCTTGGAAGACTAAGATGTTTGAATTCGTCCCTGTGAAACGAGACAAGCCCTCAATAAACTATGGATCAATCTTACTTAAACACCCTTTGATGGTGATGAAAAGAGGTTCAGTTTGCTTCAGATATCTTGCTTATGCTTAAGCAGCATGCAACTCACTGGATTAAGGAAAGTGGATATAAGATTTATGGTATTGTATAAATCTCTAAAAGATTAAATTCTTAAATAAATTTAATGAACCGAGTTTAAAAAGAGAAGTGTGTAAATATATGGTCAATATAATAATTGTGTATCATAAGCATAGTGGTAATACACATAAACCCTTTTCCTTGATGAACAAGTTATAAGTATTAAAATTAAATTATTAGTAAATACATGAATTCTTTAGAGTAGATAGTAGCCATATGTTTAAAGAAATTGATACATCTAACCTACCATTAAATTAATATGTGTATGTGAACTTAATATGAATATAGTTTTAGTATTATTATATTAAGTCTTTATCTTCCTTAGGAAATCCTTGCGCATAGGGTTATGTAAATTAGTATGGAAGTATTTTCATTACTTCTCAATTGGGTTGATCCTTGATTTATTGCCTTAAATGAATGTATAATGCAGCCTTGTCTTCTAGTATTAAAGTTAAGTTAAGTGTGATTGTGTGGTACCTTGTAGATGGATGTGAGATCTAGTATTGAAATCCTACTGTATTTCTTAATTAAGATAAGTTATTAAAAATGTATTTAAGTTGTGCTACAAAAGTTGTGAATGTTGACATTTGATTGATTAAGCATTTATAATCTCTTGCACCATTTAAAATAAGTTGATTATTCTTGCACTTTTAGAATAAGGATTGACACATGATTGATTAAGCATTTATAATCTCTTGCGCCAATAAAAATAAGTTGATTATTCTTGCGCTTTTAGAATGAGGATTGGCACGTGATTGATTAAGCATTTAGAATCTCTTGCACCCTTTAAAAATAAGTTGATTACTCTTGCGTGTTTAGAATAATGATTGGCATATGAAGGATTAAGCCTTTATAATCTCTTGTGCCATTTAAAATACAGTTGACTACTCTTGAGCCTTGGAATTAATGTGGATGTATGATTGTTTTATAAATTAGTTAGAATACTTGTGTGCCATGAAATGGATGTTGATGTATGATTGATAAGTTGATGACGACCCTTGTGCTTGAATAATTGATGATTAGGTTGATTGATTTGGTATAGTTGATTTCGGCTTGATTGGATTAGTGGGATCTAGACACCTCCTTGTTCCTCAGAGCAGTCTCCAGCCCTGAGACCTAATCAATATAATGGTCAAAATCAATCGAATGAATCCTGGGCTTTAGTGTTTCTTATGTGACTTGGATGTCCTAACCATGCAGGAAGGTTGGGCAGGTAGTTCTTTATCATTCAATGATATGGTTGATCATTGTTATATGTTCTTCAGTTTATTATGACGTGTTGAACTATGTCGCTATGTGTGTTATATGTTGATTGTGTGTTGTTATCATTTATGTTAATGCATTGACTTGTGTCATTATTGGTTTCGATGATGTGTCACTTGTAATTCTTTTAATTATGATGCCGTGTTGTTTATGTGTTTCTATGAATTATGTGTGACGATTCTTTATCCTAACACAAAAAGAAAAATTGTACTGTGTTTGTTGTCATAACAACAGGGTCGCTACATATGGTATCAGAGCGGGTTCAACCCTGTGACTTGGGATCATTATGCCTTCCAATGTACTAAACACTTGATTAATAACTTATCACGGATTAAAATTGAATTGTGTTCATGCATGTAACCATGGTTAGAGGACGTCATGAAGGTAGACGAAGGGGTGCTAGGGGAGGAGGTGTGATGCCTCCAGTAGTATCCACATTAGAGGGGTCTAACCCCCAAGGAGAAGAGTGAGTCATTGGACAGGAATAGATTGTCATGGGGGATGTGGTTGGTTTGATGAGGTCCTTTCAGAGGATTTTTTAGGCCTTGATTAATTGACTAGATAGAAATAAGGCCAGGGCACCTGTACCCCCTGAGGGTCCATAGCGCACTCCAGTTGGTAGTGGTAGCATTCACAGAGAACTCGAGAAGGTCAAGTTTCCTGAGTTCATGTGTGCCACAGACAACGCAATTGTTGAGGCATGGTTGGAGAACATGGTGATGTGCTTTGCACTTCGCAAATACACCTCCAACATGAAAGTCCACATGGCGGTCTTTCAGCTGAAGGGGAGCGCTCTTCTATGATGGAAAATGCTCCTACCACAACTGAACATGGTCATCGAAAACATGTCATGGGAAATGTTCGAGGAGCGGTTTCGAGAGAGGTATTTATCAGAGGAATTCATTGAGCACCAGCTCAATGAGTTCAACGCCTTACGACAGGGTGGTCATACGTTGTTGGAGTATGAGGCCCGATTCATGGAGCTTCTTAGGTATTCTCCACATATGAGCACGAAGAAGATTAAGGTCAAAAAGTTTGTGTTTGGCCTTAACTTCAACATCCATGTGAAGGTGAGGATCCTAATGCCACAGACATTGCATGACACAGTCCAGAAGGCCCTCATAGCAGAGGAAGAGCTGACCAGTGGGGTCAGGGTAGGACTTATGCAAAACCGACTGGACGGACAATGGAAGGTGTGCGACAGCATCAAGCACCAACCATAGATACATCAAGGTATCGAGATACGTCGAGAGGATCCACATTCACGACACCATGATGTTGGATCCTCAACAGAGGACTCCCTATAGAGGACCAAGACATCAACAATAGTGTCGCCCATAAAAACAACAGTTTAGGCATATTTAGCAAAACAAACTAGGGTTTCAAGCTAGTAGGCCAACAAATTCTACTTCGAGGACCAAGAGTAATGGACCGAAGACTGAATGTTAGACATGTGGAGAGCCACATTACCAGCGAAATTGTCCAGTTGAGAGGGTTAGAGCAGTTGGGTCATTCAGAACCACTACAATTGGATATTTGGGAAAGGCTCACCGAATTCATGCATCGGTGAATAACTGCCATGTTGAACACCATTCCATTGTGCTCGAAACGTTAGGTACCATCACCGACCAAACTTTTAGTATTTTGATAGATCTTGGTGCTACATAAAGCTTTATTTCTAGTGAATCAATGAAAAGAATTAAGGTAAGGGCATTCGAACAAGACGAGTTTAGATATGTGGAAATGGCTTTGAGTGCCAAGCAAAAGTTTGGAGGAAAGGTTACAGATTGTCGCATTAACTTGGGATATTTTGTAAAAACGTTCGACCTATATGTCATGATCTTAGGATCTTATGACATCGTGATCGGTATGGACTAGTTGGAATCGCATGATGCGATGCTCAACTGTAAGACGAAATGATTAAGTTTCACCGATGATGAGGTACAAATAAGAGCGATTGTAGGAAGAAACCAGGGAGTGTCCCTGAGGTTCATTTCATCCCTACAGCTACAAAAGAGCATGTGCAAAGGATGCAATTTATATGCAATCTTGGCGTTAAATGAACGAGAAGAGGCAAAAGGATTGGAAGAACTTTTGGTAGTACGAGAGTTCGCTGACGTGTTTCCAAAAGAATTATTGGGCTTGCCGCCCGGAAGAGAATTGGAGTTTACAATCGACTTGAAACCAGGAACTGAACCAATAGAAATAACGCCTTATTGAATGTCAACACCTGAGTTACAAGAGTTGAAAATGAAACTAAAAGAGTTGTTGGACCTGGGACTTATACGCCCCAACGTGTCACCCTAGGGTGCACCTGTTATTTTCATAAGAAAGAAGGATGATTCGTTGAGACTCTGTATTGACTATCGTCAATTGAACAAGGCAACAATCAAGAACCAGTATACGTTTACAAGAATAGATGATTTGTTTGACCAAATGAAGGGAGCGACTGTGTTTTCAAAGATCGAATTGATATTAGGATATCACCATTTAAGGATCAAAGAGGAAGACATTCCTAAGACCATATTCAAGATGAGGTTCAGACATTACGAGTTTATTGTTTTACTGTTTGGACTGAAAAATGCCCCAGGGGTATTCATGAGCTTGATGAATGGGGTGTTCCATCAATACTTGGAAAAGTTTGTTCAAGTATTCATTAACGACATATTGATATATTCTCAGAATATTGAAGAACATGACGAACATTTGCACTTGGTACTACAGTGTTTATGAGAAAACAAGTTATACGGGAAATTGTCGAAATGCTCTTTTTATCATTCGAGGATTCATTGTTTAGGGCATGTTATCTCCGGCAAAGGAATTGATGTGGATCCAGCGAAGGTAAAGGCTATTATGGAATGTCCTGTGTCGACGAGCGTACCAGAAGTACATAGCTTTATGGGTTTAGCGAGATATTACCGACGGTTCGTTGAAGGTTTTTCAAAGCTATCAAATATGATCATGGAATTGCAGAAAAAAAATAATAAGTTTGTATGGACCGAGAAGTGTGTGGAATTATTTCAAAGGCTCAAGGAGCTTTTGATGAAAGTGTTGATACTAAAAATCCCCGACATGGACCAAGAATTCTTGGTATGCACAGATGCATCCAATCAAGGTTTAGGCAGAGTATTATTGCAAGATGGTCGAGTGATTTCTTACATCTCAAGGAAATTAAGAAAGTATGAGAAGAACTACGCGACACATGATTTGGATTTATTGGATATTGTGTATTCCCTGAGAGTGTGGAGACACTATCTAATTGGACAGAAATTCAAACTAATAACATATCACTGTGGCTTGCAACACATTTTTAGGCAAAGTGACCTAAACGTGCAACAAAGGCGTTGGTCAGAATTGCTTAGCGAATATGAGTTTGAGATTTCTTACATAAAGGGAACAGTGAATAGAGTGGCAGATGTGTTGATTCAGAGACCACGCATATTTTCATGGATACCTCTTTAGACGAATCTTCGAGAAAATATTCTAACGATACAATGCGATGATGACTGGTATAAAGAGGTTAAGGAAAATATTGGACAAGACACCATGTTGGTACCAAAGTTTGAAGGATATGCATTGGACAACGACGGATTGATGAGGTATAATAACTAGATTTACATACTGCCTAATGACGAATTGAGAAGTTTGATCTTAAATGAAGCTCATAGAGCAGTGTCCATGGCTCATCCAGGAGTCACGAAGATGAGGGAAGACCTTAAGCCCTTATTCTTCTGGAAAGGAATGAAGGTGGACATAGTTAGCTATGTGGAGAGATGTCTATAATGTTCACAAGTGAAATATGAACATATACATCCGACAAGATTACTACAACGACATGTTATTCCAAAATCGAAATGGGAGGTCATTTCGATGGAATTTATTGTTGGATTTTCGCTGACGGCAAGGATGAACAACTCAATTTTCGTGGTAGTTGATACTCTGACGAAGACTGCACATTTTATCCATGTGTGTACAACATACCAGGCGCCAGACATAGCTAGAGATTTTATCATAGAAATTGTGAGATTACATGGCGTTCCTAAAAGGATCATATTCGATCAAGGATCGGTGTTTACAGGACAATTTTGGACTAGTTTCCAAGAGGCCTTGGGAACCCAACTTAACTTTAGTACAGCGTATCACTCGTAGATAGACGGGAAAACAGAAAAAACATACCAAATTTTGGAAGTTATGTTGCTTATGTACATGATGGACCAACAAAATCATTGGAAAGAATTATTGCCACTGGTAGAGTTTGTGTACAACAATAACGATCAAAGTACCATTAATATGACACCATTTGAGTTTCTTTACGGGCGACCGTGTCAGATGACATTGAGCTAGGATCGACTTGAGGATAGGGTCCTCGTAGAACCAGAAGTGATCCAAGAAATGAAAGAAAAAATGAAAACGATAAGACAGAGGATTAAAAAATCTCAAGATCGGAAAAAGAGTTATGTCGATGCACATCGCGTTGACCGTATTTATGAAGTTGGAGACCGAATTTTCTTGTGGGTGAAACTACACAAGAGCTCGATCAAGTTTGGAAAGGGTGTTAAACTCTCTCCTAGGTTTGTGGGACCTTTCGAGGTTGTGGAAATGAAGGGACCTATGGCCTATTGACTAGCCTTTCCTCATTCTTTGAGGCGTATGCACGATGTTTTTCATGTATCTGTTTTGAGACATTATAATAGTGATCCTACACATGTGACTGACATGAGTTCTTTGCAGGTGTCGGATGAGGGTGCACTTGTGGTGGAGCCAATCCGCATTTTGGACCATCACATTTGACAAATACAATGTCGAACAGTCGATCAGGTCAAGGTCCAGTGGGACAATTATATTCCAGACTCGGTTATAACCTAGGAGGACGCACATGATATGCGCCAACAATTTCCATATTTATTTGATAGTTAGACATATATATCTTGTCAAGTGCTTTACATACTGCATTTATATATTATACAACTTCGGGACGAAGTTCAAAACAAGAGGGGGTGTATGTAACATCCCGCTCTTGTGAGCACATGATACTGACTTATTCTTTGAGGACACTTGCGTGCAAGTGATCCAGTTATAGTATATGGTTATTTGTTTCACTTATGACTTCTTGTGATGATATTGATGGATTATGATTTATGTTGTTTGATATCTATGTATTGAAAGATGTTATCGATGAGTTTCCGTTGAGTGTGCAGGACACTTGACAGGTTGAGGATGTCGATGGCATCACTGGACCTCCTTGGACTCTAGATTGAGTCAGGGAGTGGATTGTATTGGTTTGAGTATTTCATTTATTCATATTTGACATATGAATAAGATGTTTGAATTCATCCGTGTGAAACGAGACAAGCCCTCAATAAACTATGGATCAATCTTACATGGTGATGAAAAGAGGTTTGGTTTGCTTAAGATATGTTGCTTATGCCTAAGCAACATGCAAGTCAAGCAACATGCAAGTCACTTGATTAAGGAAAGTGGATATAAGATTTATGTTATTGTATAAATCTCTAAAAGATTAAATTCTTAAATAAATTTAATGAAACGAGTTTTAAAATAGAGGTGTGTAAATATATGGTCAATATAATAATTGTGTATCATAAGCATAGTGGTAATACACGTAAACCCTTTTCCTTGATGAAGAGGTTATAAGTATTAAAATTAAATTATTAGTAAATACACGAATTCATTAGAATAGATAGATGTAGTCATATGTTTAAAGAAATTGATACATCTAACCTTCCATTAAATTAATATGTGTATGTGAATTTAATATGAATATGGTTTTAGTATTATTCTATTAAGTGTTTATCTTCCTTAGGAAATCCTTGTACATAGGGTTATGTAAGTTAGTATAGAAGTATTTTTCATTACTGCCCAATTGGGTTGATCCTTTATTTATTGCCTTAAATGAATTTATAACGCAACCTTGTTTTCTAGTATTAAAGTTAAGTGTGCTTGTGTGGTAACTTGTAATGGATGTGAGATCTAGTACTGAAATCCTATTGTATTGTTTAATTAAGATAAGTCATTAAAAATGTATTTTAGTTGTGTTACAAAAGTTGTGAATGTTGAATTTGATTGATTAAGCATTTATAATCTCTTGTGCCATTTAAAATAAATTGATTATTCTTTCTCTTTTATAATAAGGATTGACACGTGATTGATTAAGCATTTATAATCTCTTGCGCCAATAAAAATAAGTTGATTACTCTTGTGCTTTTAGAATAAGGATTGACACGTGATTGATTAATAATTTAGTGCCATTTAAAAATAAGTTGATTACTCTCGCGTTTTTAGAATAATGATTGACATATGATGGATTAAGCCTTTATAATCTCTTGTGCTATTTAAAATACAGTTGACTACTCTTGCACCTTCGAATTAATGTGGATGTATAATTGTTCTAGAAGATAGTTAGAATACTTGTGCACCATGAAATGGATGTTGATGTATGATTGATAAGTTGATGATGACCCTTGCACTTGAATAATTGATGATTAGGTTGATTGATTTGGTCTAGTTGATTTCGACTTGATTGGATTAGTGGGATCTAGACACCTCCTTGTTCCTCAGAACAGTCACCAACCCTGAGACCTTAAATGGTCAAAATCAATCGAATGAATCTTGGGATTGAACATTGCTTATGTGTCCTGGAGGTCCTAACCATGCAGGATAGGTTGGGCAGGTAGATCTTTTTCATTCAGCAATCTGGTTGATCATTATTATATTTGCTTCAGTTGATAGTGACGTGTTTAACTACATCGCTATGTATGTTATGTGTTGATTAGGTGTCGCTATCATTTATGTTAATGCGTTGACTTGTGTCGTTATTGATTTTTATGATGTCTCACTTGTAATTCTTTTAATTATGATGATGTGTTGTTTATGTGTTTCTATGAATTATGTGTGACGATTCTTTATCCTAACGCAAAAAAAAAAGTACTTCGTTTTTTGTCATAACGGCGGGGTCGCTACAAGAACACATAAAAGATATTCTTCAAAATTAATCAATTTACTTAGGTGACATAAAATAATTCTATATCATCATTGGTACTTGTTCAATTTGGAACTATGAGGAAAGGTTATGAATATATTTAAGAGTATGTATTTACTCGATTACATATACTTTTTAAGAATCAAAACATTGTAAGAAGTTGCATCATAATTATAGTATGCATGCAATCTTTACTCAGACTTATAAAAATAAATTACTTTCTTTAGCCAGGTAAATTACAAGACTAAGAAGGTAAATTCCCAAGGTTTTCTCATTGTGCGTTTCTTCTAGATCAAATGATGACTCCTAATAAATCAGTAAAAATGATTAAGAGACTTGATAAGAGAGTAAAACACTACCTAATAAAACACATATTACCTCCTCATTCATAGGGACAAAACCTATAAATTTCTCCCTTAAAAACTCTTCAAATCCAAAATTTGATCTTGGAAGACATGCTACTAGACATGCATGCACGCTTAATGAAGGAAACAAGAATATGCATGCACCCTTAATGAAGGAGAATCATGTTGATCCAAAAATGGATTGAGATCATACACCACTTGATCCTCAAACAGTTTTAAGTATGACACCGCTTTCTTATTCCAAGATTCTTTTATTGAAAGTGCTTATAGCATGGAAGTCTCTTATGTTACTTAACCAAACACTTTAATTGATGAACATAACTTGCATAATAATTCATACATGAGCATATATGGAATCACATGAAAGCAATAATTGTGTTTCAAATTTTAAATTCGGCACCGTCTCAGAAAAATGAATCCAATGACTATAAACACTATATATTTCTTTACAAAATGTCAAAAGGCTCGCTTACAACTCATTGTTACAACAAATTTTGCCTCACTCCATGCAACTTGCTTGGATGGCCTTCCATTACCCTCTGCAGACTTGAAGTCCCCTTTTTGTTCATTCCAGACACAAAAATGCACATTTTTCCACATATAGGCTCCCTATCAGTTATACAACATGTGTATACGTAGGTTGCTCCACTACAGCCCGCGTACATCAGGTTTAGTGCTCAAAAATTAAAAATTATGTCGGGTTTCCATGTCATGTCACGAGATCTGTGATCCTTGACCTTCCACATACTGGAAACGCTCTGACACATCCCTTCAGTTCCATTTGAAGGCTATAAATTGAGGCTTATCTAAGCCTCGAGGGATTCAAGAAATCAACTTTGAGAGCAAAGACACTCTGGAGAAATTTCACTTCATATTGAGTCTGGATCCCTTTGTCCTTGAAAGTTTGAACTCCTTTTTTTCATCCCCCAAGCTCTTCCTTATTTGTGATGGAGAACCTCATTGACTCCTATATATGAGCTTTCATTTGGTGGAGGATTGAATTGGTGGAGGCCGAGTTGTAGGGACTTAGTTTCTCGGTTCTGATATGTGTCGTTACAGAAGTTTGTCACCTATGTACTTATGTTGATTACTTTAATAGAAATACTCTTTCCTCATCCAATTGATATCTTGAAGATATTTGAATTATTATTCCATGAGCATATTTTTCATGTATGTTAATGGATTATGCTAATTTATATTCCAACATTATATACTATCACCATATGCTTGCGTATCTTGGTTGTTGAGGACACGTTGCAGGTATAAATCGTTGGGTCGCATGCTCAACGATGGTCTTCTTCTTACATCTGGATGAGGTAGGCTCTTAGCCTTGTCTTGTTAGCATTTCATTTATATAGAATACTTGGGATTAGAGTTGATTTCCATCTGTTGTGGTTTATCCCTAGCCAGAGAGATATTTTCCTCGTAACACTCACAAATCCCAAATTTGCAGAATTCTAGCTTACAAATGAGTGATAAGATTGTCACCATCGAATTTGTCTCGGAAAATCAATTTTGATGACTATAAATACCCTATAACTCTCAAAAGACTACAAACTTCATTTCAAAAGGAAAATGAGCAGAGCTTTAGTACATGTGAATGTTGTGTTCAAAAAAACAAAAGAAAATTGTGTAAAACACCAAAACTTTTGTGTGCAAAATGAGTTGGGGTGTGTGCCATTAAATAGGCCACCCCTCTTAACAAAATTTCAAAACTAGTGGTAACTTATTACTAATTATAGAAGGAATCCCACTAAATATGGGGTGTTGGCATCATAATAAATAATTTAGTTATGGTTTGTTATATCAAGTGATATTCATGGCTTATTGGTTGGTGGAAGTTAAGTTGTTTGCATGATGAGAGATCCATGGTTCAAAACCCACGGACTCCTATTTACATGACATATTGTTTTATTATTGTGGTTATAATATACTATATATAGTATATCCATAAATCAAACCCACGTGAGTTTGTTACATATATGGTACAACTCCCACGTGGATTTATGAGTGGTTATATATATATA
>JZKD02S2329611.1:880020-913572 GCA_000966675.3 Picea glauca
TCATAAATGAGATATTAATTTTAAATGTAATATTAAATATATACTTTAAAATATGTATTTGATAAATTTAATTTTTATTATTTTTTTAATAAAATTATTGATTAAAAATTATAATTTAAATAATATTAAATTTAAATTTAATAATTTGATATTTTTAATATTTGTTTTTGAACTTGGAAATATTGAGAAAGTGGATTAATAATATATATTAAAAAAATATAAAAAATATTTTAGATTACAATGTATCCAAATAATGATAAAGTTGAAGTTCATCCAAATTACTAATTTAATTTGTATTAATAATTATATGAATATATTTAACATAATATTGAAAGTTTAATATCCATAAAAAAATTCTATTAGAAAAAGAGAAACAAAATTGAAAAATACATATATAAAGTTTTAACATCTTTTAAAATTAAACTTTACATATATAAACTTCAAACATCTTTGTAAATTTGAAGCATTATTCTTGTTTTGATTGGAAAAAGCTAAATAGTGCTACTCTTATAATATGAAAATACAATAAAAGTCAATGATATGGTTGGTTGATATCAATAACAAACTGGAGCAAATGCTTTCCATGGATACGGTATTGATTTATTCTACTTGAAGAAAAACAAACATGCATTAAATTTTTTTCATATCCACATCTATAAAGTAAAGTGAGTAGTATTAAATGTTTTTACTTCAATAATTTTTAAAATAATATTTAGCTTAGTTTAGTCTTTTTTTATAGTGGTATTTTAAATAAATATAATGAAAATATTTGTAATAAATTATGTATTTGTAATAATGGAATAAAAATATTTACATTTTGATTTAATAGGATTTTAATTTAAAGCTCTCTATTTAGGAAACTAGTTCCCAAGCTCCCATTTTCTTGATGTTGAAGCTCCCAAAAAGCTCCCAAGTTCCCAAAACAGTTTCCAACCAATTGGAGACATTCCCTACTAGTTCCCAAGCTCCGAGAACTATAGGGAGAATTCTCGTGAAACTATGAAATTTACATAAATATTGATTTCGTAGAAATGGTTAATACACTAATGTTAAATAAACGGTTCTTATGTAACACTTGTATGGATCTTGACTGATGATTTTCTTTGTTATGATGTTAATTCCAGAGGCTCTTGGGATTAGAACAATGTTCGCGCACTTGGTGGAATCCATTAAGAGTGCACACTAATCTATAATTGAAGCATGTTAGTGGAAATGAGTTTCTCAATAGATGTCATAGTTTTCCATACATGCATAGGTTCGCATGGATATGGATATAGATTATATGTTTCTTATCTATTATTATACCTGCAGCGCCATGGTATATAGTATTGGATAAACTTTTTATTTTATTATTTTTTTTAAGATTTAAATTTATTTCTTTCTCATTTGATTGGCGAATGAATTTGGAGTCTTATTCTCGAGTATGCACGATCTTCTCAGCATTGAAGAAGGTTTGGAAGGTTTTTAATGCTAAATTTATTCACATTTCCTTCCATTAACACTTGGAATCATCATTTAAAGAACCTGACATAGAATTAAGTTAAAATCATTCCTATCTAATTAATTTCTTGATCTCGCATTTTGGCATTGGCTTCTGAAGACGCAAACATAGAATTAAAGTAAAAATTGGCACCGTCTTCGAAGGCCATGAGTTATCTAAGTTATTTACATTTATTTCTATTTAAATTTTCCATTGTCATTGAAAGCCGCTGACATAGAATTAAACACATTCAAATATAATTAATTAAAAATTTACTAAAGTGGCATTTGGCATCACGCTAACATACGGTTAAAATTAAAATTGGCACCATTGTCAGAAGCCACTAGTTATTTAATAATTGTGCATGTATATCATACCTTGTCTTTTTCAGCATCGTACTGGTCCCTAGCCTCACCTTCCTTAGACTTGAAGCAGGCCAACGTCTCAACATTACCCTAGCCTCACCTTTCTTTTCTTCGTCTTCAAGAAGGACAAAGCCAAGCATTGCATTTGAGAAGCATATGTAATGCCCAAGCAGTGGCATAGGATTTCATCCCCTCAAATTCTCCCTCTTCTTCTTTTTCTTTTGCTTGCCCAGTATTAAAACATGATATATCTATTGGAAATAGTAATTGCAAGTCGGTGAGATTTACACCTCCACCGATTTGTCTGTCAGTGGTCAGTATGCAATTTCGGTTTATTTAGTTTTCCTCATGTGTTCATGCAAACTCAATTCTGTCAGTCGAAAATCAGGGGAGTTAATTAATGAAGTCTATCTTTATCTTTCTCGAGTCCAGTTAAGTAGTTGATATTCAGTCGAATTTATTATCATCTTTAATGTTGATTCGATTTTACTTCTACAGGAATTCTCAGTCACAATCCTTATAAGTCTGAGTCTGTAGTCAGTTGATATACATGCGGAGAGGTAGAGAGAACATAGTCATGAAGGAGAAACAACATCATCTGAGGAGTCGAAGAAGTCTGAGAGCACAAGATTTGTGTCTGTAAAGTCAACATAAGTTGTTTAGAAGTCGTTGGAGCGAAAGATAATCTTAGTTATCTTATTTTTTATTAGTGCACAACACCGAAGTTATTAATATATATCAAGTAGTTTGTGTGTTGACAAATTTCATGTGTATTTATGAGTTTATGTGCTAAGCATAGCACTGTGTTATTCTGCATTCATAAATCATTTCATTAAGTGTGTTTTTCACAGTGCATAGTAAATCATGCAGTTTGTGCACTGTGCGATAAGTCTTGAGAATTCTGTCGTGAAGTTTTTGTGTCGCACAGTATTTTCAACTGTGTTGTGCACAGTTTCCCTGCACGTTGTAGATCCTAGATCTAGTATCATAGCAAGTTGACCAGAGAAAGTTCTATCGGAACAAGTTTATCAGAGCAACAAATCTATTGAAAGGTGAAATATGACATCTACTTCAAATCTGCAACCTCCCACTTTTTCAAGGAAAAAATATGAGTTATGGTCCTTGACCATGAAGGCGTTGTTCTGAGGTCAATATGTATGGGAGATAGTCAATAATGGCTATGTGGAACCTGTAGATCAGGCAACATACATTGCACTCACACAAGGTGAGAAGGATGTTTTGAAAGATCAAAGGAAGAAGGATGGAAAGACAATGTTTTATGTACATCAAGCCATGCATGAAATCATACTCCCAAGAGTTGCATCAGCAAAGCAAGTCAAGGAGGCATGAGACATATTACAAACTTCTTATCAAGGTATGAACAAAGTCAAGACTTCAAAACTACAAATTCTCAGAAGATATTTTGAAACTCTATCAATGAAAGATACATATTCAGTAGATTCCTTTTATACCCATGTCATTGGCCTAATAAATAAGATTAAGTCTCATGGTGAAACCATAGAGGACAAAAAATTTGTTGAGAAAGTACTTAGGAGTCTTCCTCCTAAATTTGATACCCTTGTTGTGACTTTAGAAGAAAGCAAAGAACTAAGTCAGTTTAGACTAGATGAACTACAAGCTTCTCTCATTAATCATGAACACAGATTAAATAGGTCAAATATGTCATTAGAGAATTCTTTTTCTATGCATTCATATATAATATGTGGAAAAGGAAGGGGGAGAGATAATTCTAAAGGCAGAGGAAGAAATTATGTCAAAGGTGGATGTAGTAGTAGTCCTGGAAATACTGGTGGAAGAGGACAAAGTCAAAATAACAGTCAACCAAGTGGTCAGAGAACTGAAAAATCAAATATTCAATGTCATCACTGTAAAAAGTATGGACATTATGCATATGAGTGCATAAAGAGACAGTATAATCAGAACAAGGAAGGACAATATTATTCACACAACACAAAAAGTCCCTCTAGTCCTATGTTTATGGCACATGTTGAGGCAATTCCTATAGTATCACCAGTTGAATGCAATGTTTCTCAAGAAAGTCCCTGTGGCATTTGGTATCTAGATTCAGGTTGCAGTAACCACATGACAGGAAACATAAAGTGTTTTATAGTTTGGATAAGTTAGTCCAAACCAAGGTTACACTTGGAACAGACATCCAAGTCATTGTCTTCGGCAAAGGCAATATAAAAATTTTAACCAAACAAGGAGAACAAAAAGTTATGCCTGATGTATATTATGTTTCTAGACTGAAGCATAATTTGATGAGCACGGGACAACTGTTACAAAAGGATACATAATATGCATGAAAGATAATCATTATGTGATTATGGAAAAATATCCAAGAAATCATCTTATTGCAAGAATTCAAATGACAAGTAAAAAAATGTTTCCATTGACATTGAAGCCATTGAAGAAGAAAAATACAGCGCTAATTGTTTGTACAGAAAAAGAAGCACAGTTAGACACTACATTTACAACAAAAAGTGCGATCAGTTATGATGAAGAAAATAGTGCGAGCAGTATCAAGAAAGGAGAAAATGGTGCAGAGATGCAAGAAAAATTCTAATCTGAAATATAGGATGATTCTTGGTTATGGCATTTCAGATTTGGACTCTTGAAATTTGAAGGTCTGAAGTTGTTGCACACAAAGGATATGGTAAAAGGTTTTCCATTGATTGAAAAAACATAAATAATATGTGAAGGCTGCCTATTTGGAAAGTAGCATAGAGAAATGTTTCCAGTTGGCAAGTCTTACATAGCAAAAGATCCATTGGAAATAGTACATTCAAATATTTGTGGAGCAATGCAAACTCCATCTATAGGAGGCAGTACTTATTTTCTGACAATCATTGATGATTTCTCAAGAAAAACATGGATTTATTTCCTAAAACATAAATCTGACGCATTGGGTTGTTTTCAGCAATTCAAATCTCTTGTGGAGAAGCAGAGTGGTTATTACATCAAGTGTCTAAGAACTAACAGAGGAGGAGAATATATGACAAGAGAATGTCATAACTTTTGTAAATTTCATGGCATCTACAAGCAATTTACCACGTGGTATACACCACATCAGGATGGTGTCGCAGAGAGAAAGAACAGAACTATCATGGAGATGGTGCGCAGTATGTTGGCATCCAAACATTTTTCAAATGAGTATTGCGATGAGGTAGTAAGAAAATGCAGTATACATTATGAATAGATATATAACAAAAAGTGTGAAGAACATAGTTCCTCAAGAAGCATGGACAGTATTGAAGCATAATGTGCTGCTCTTAAAAGTTTTTGGTTGTGTTTCACATGCACATGTTCTAGATGAATTGAGAAAGAAGTTGGACAACAAAAGACATAAATGTATATTTGTTGGGTATTTTGAAGAAACAAGAGGTTACACGTTGTATGACCATGTAATAAGAAAAGTCATAATCAACCGCGATGTTCAGTTTGTGGAGAATGAAGCATGGGATGGAAGCATAGAAAAGACAGCCAGAATTATTGATGCAATGGAGCATGATGTCACATAAGAAGAGGTGATTCAAACACCATGTATAAGTCAGTGCATAGTTCGTTTTACACTTGGCATTATGACACGAATTACAATGCAAACTACTCCAGTGAGAAAAATAGGTGCGCAGTCCACACCTAGAGCATAAAAAACTCTAGTAAGTAGTCCAAGTAGTTCTACATATCCATATCCAACATTAGCAATTTTGTTACCAAGGAAGACAAGAAGTATGCACAACATCTATAATGAGGACACAACAAATTCGTTTTCAATTTTTGCTCTGTTTTCACAAATAGATGATCCATTAACTTTTTAAGAATCTATCAAAGATGATGTATGGGCTCAAGCCATGGATGAAGAGATTAGATGCATAGAGAATAATTAGACATGGAAGTTGGTAGATGTACCTGAAGACAAGGATGTGATAAGTGTGAAGTGGATTTATAAAACCAAGCAAGATGCAGATAGAAATTTGCAGAAGAAAGGTTAGTTGCAAGAGGTTTTACACAACAACCTGGAATTGATTTCAATGAAACATTTGCATCAGTTTCATGCATGGACACAATCAAAACTGTGTTAGCCATTTCCACGCAGTACAAGTGGTCAGTTTATCAAATGGATGTAAATTCAACATTTTATAATGGACATTTAGAAGAAGAAGTATATGTGGAACAACCACAAGGCTATGAGGTTCTAGGACAAGAAACAAAGTGTACATATTAAAGAAAGAACTGTATGGGTTAAAGAAAGCTCCCAGAGCTTGGTCCAGTCGCATGAATTCCTAGCTCACCCAGAATGGATTTTATAGAAGTGAATGTGAGCCAACACTGTACATCAAAGAAAATAAACAAGGTAATATGTTAATTGTTTTCTTATATGTGGATGATGTTATTTTTACAGGTGATTTTGGCATATAAGAATTTAAGTCAGTCATGAAGGATGAATTTGAAATGACTGATTTGGGGTTTATGAGATATTTTTTGGGTATTGAAGTTCACCAGTCTAAATATGGTATATTTATCTCACAATCTAAGTATGCACATGAAATCTTGAAAAGATTCAATATGATAAATTCAAAAGCAGACCCAACACCTGTCATAACATGATTGAAGTTAAGAAAAGAAGATGAAGGGTCCAAGGTGGATCCCACGGTGTTTAAAATACTGGTAGGAAGTCTTATGTATCTAACAACAAAAAGACCTGATATTATGTATGGAGTGAGATTGATTTCAAGGTTCATAGAAACTCCAAAAGAATCACATTGGAAGGTAGGAAAAAGAATTCTAAGAGATGTGAATGGACCAAAATATTTTGGCATTGTGTATTCTACTTCAGAAGATTTAAAACTTATTGGATACACTGACAGTGATTGTGGAGGCAACATAGATGACAGGAAAAGTACCTCTGGGTACACATTTCATTTTGGAACATGTATAGTATCATGGGCATCAAGGAATCAACCCATAGTGACTCTTTCTTCAGTAGAATCAGAGTACATCGCAGCTACAAGCACAACTTGTCAAGCAATTTGGATGATAAGAATGTTAAAATATTTGTTGCAGGAACAACAAGAACCAACTACAATATTTTGTGACAACAATTCAGTCATCATGTTATCAAAGAATCATGTGTTTCACAAAAAAACCAAGCATATTGATACAAGGTATCATTTTATCAGAGAATTAGTGAATAACAAAGAGATCTGTTTAGAATTTTGCAGGTCAAAAGAACAAGTCATAGATATTTTTACAAAGGATTTAGCAAGAGATGAATTTCATCATCTGTGTAGTAATCTGGGAGTCTGCGCAATAACAAATGTGTGACAGTATATGTCAGTTCAATTTTTGATGTAAATTTTTGTGCCATGTAAATCCCTCCTACTTATAATTAAGGGGGAGTGTTGGAAATAGTAATTACAAGTCGGTGAGCTTTACGTATCCGTCGATTTTTCAGTCATTAGTCTGCAATTTCAGTTTATTTTGTTTTCCTCTTGTGTTCATGCAAACTTTGTTTAGTCAGTCGGAAAGTAGGGGAGTTAATTAATGAAGTCGATATTTATCTTTCTCGAGTCCATTTAATTAGTTTTGAGGCAATCGAATTTATTATTGTCTTTAATTTTGAGTCAATTTTACATCTACAAGAATTCTTAATCATAGTCCTTATAAGTTTGAGTCTGTATTTGGTTGATATACATGCAGAGAGGTAGAGAGAATATAGTCGTGAAGGAGAAAAAACAAAAATTGAGGAGTCGAAGAAGTATGAGAGCATAAGCTTTGTATCTGTAAAGTTAGCATAAGTTGTTTAGAAGTCGTTGGAGCTGAAGATCATCTTAGTTATCGTATTGTGTATTAGTGCACATCACCGAAGTTATTAATATATATCAAGTAGCCTGTGTGTTGGCAAATTTCATGTGTATTCTAAGTTTATGTGCTTTAAGCATAGCACTGTGTTATTCTGCATTCATAAATCATTTCATTAAGTGTGTTTTTCACAGTGCAGAGTAAATCGCGCAATATGTGCACTACACGATAAGTCTTGAGAATTATGTCGCGAAGTTTTTGTGGCGTGCAATATTTGCAACTGCGTTGCGCATAGTTTCCTTGTGCGTTGTAGATCTGAGAATATCAACTGTAGCTAGTTAGCTTCTCACTAGCATGGCCTATTGACATGCCCCACTCTTTCTTCCACATTATGTATATGTGTTTCAGATGACTTGCCATCTGTGTTTCTTGTTCGAATTTCCATTGGGTAATATCAAGAAGCAAGGGAAAAATACAGATAGAATAGAGGGCCTTAAAAAATAGCTTCAAAGATGAAAAATCACAACTAAAGAATCACGAGAACATGGTCTGTAAGTAGTTTCCTACGCAGATATTTCCTGCGGAACTAGTCGGCAGAGTGAGGCCAATATCAACCATGTTGTATGGAACAAGTTGTTCTTCAAAGCCTCCTTGCTTTCTCATCGTAGCTCTTCTTTATTCTAAGAAGTTGGGGAACTTGCGATGTCAAACTAGAACAAAGAAAGAACAATGGTTGAAACTTCGAAACCCTATGTTTGTTTATGGGTGTGGAAGGATTTGGATGTAGATGGAAGGAGGATTTACTCTAGAGTAGGACGGCGAGAGCTTGCCTTCTCTTGAACAATCGCTCGTTAGATAGCACTGCAACCAACACTCAGGATTGCAACAAAACAAAGGGAGTGTTCTTTCATATCATTTATATGTAATTTAGTAGGGTATCAAAGCAATAGAAACTGGCTTGGGAATAATAGAAAAATGATAAATTCCATGTGTACACCAAAATAATTGCTATTTATTTCAAGATCTCTAACGAATACCTTGGAAAATAAAAAACCTCCTTCTGGGTCGGTGGCGGTGAGAAGCTCAGGTTATTTACTAATTCATAGAGGATTCAGATTATGTGCTCTAAGATCGACCATTTCATACTAGTTAATTGTCCCATCCTGAGTGAATGAACTAGAAGAAGGACTACTTACTTTAGCGCTCTCATAGCAAGAACTAACATGAGATATGTTTCGTATAGGAAAATTCCCCTATGGATAGGTGAATATCCTCTTCGATTCTAGACTCCTAATACCAAGACAGAAAACATACAAATGGACATTAACATTCCTGTGAATTCAATTACCTAATCAGAAAGAGAAAGATAAGGAAGAAAATGTGATGCACCTTATTCCGTAATTCATCCTTGCTGCCTCCAATATGAGCTTGATATCCAAACTTTTTAGCACCACTCGATACCTACAATGCAATGGAAAACAAAAGACAAAGAATCCCTACTCTACTCTACAAGATTAGACTAATCAAATTCATTTATCAATATCAACAATCATATGCAACAATACACAATCTTGAAGGGAATAGGCCAAGTAATATTGATGAGAACTTTTAAAGAGATACTTACAATATGTAAATGCAATTACAACAGCCTCTCCAAGTCCTCCTCATCCATCCCTTGCACGATGCTCCCAATATCATAACCAAAATATTTCTCCCAAGACCATAAGTTTGATACCTCAAATCTGCCTTCCTTCTCCATGGAAATCCCTCATTATATAAAATTTAGAGGCTTAACCACCATGGAGAGGATCACTCATCAGATCCACTAAAATGGGATCTCCAAGATATTTAGGGAGAAAATATCCCTTAAGGATTTTAAGGAGGAAATATCTCTCAAGGATTTTAAGGAGGAAATATTTCAACCGTCCATGAGATCCTCAACCTCCCCTAAAAAATAGGAAACACTAAATCAACACTAAATTAATTTCCTTTTCATGAATATTAATAATAATTCATGTGCAAATAGTATTTCGACCTTCATATAATATATTTCGCCTCCACATTGACTAGGGATTGTGACATATGTTATTTCATGGTGTCGAGGTGCATATGACACTTTTACGACACTTGCGACACTTAGGGCGAGGTACCTAGGTGTGGAAATTTGATGTGTAATAGTATGCCCCCTAAAGTGTGAGGTCATAAGAGAAATTGATGGTCGAAACACTTTACAATTATTCAATGCAAGGGCATGGAGTTGGAGAACCCAAAAGAAGCTGCAAACAACCATCAAACAGTATTTGTATATGTTCCATTTCCAAGGCAGGCATTCGTATGCTTGGAATATGATATGACTCAAATCATGGCCGCCGACCAATACACTACAGATCCATGAAAAATATTGACTAATGGTATAGCCACCAAAGATACAAAGTGGATCTATACATCCATGACATGAAATGATCGTAGCCATGAGAAATACACAGTGGAGCTATGAGATGATAAAACATAGCCATGAACCAATACAAAGTGGATCTATGTGACAATTAATATATCAACATGATAAAATGATCTCCTTCGCAGCCTGGGGAAAGAAGATAACAGAATGAATGTTCAACCCAGGATCTTCGTCATAATCCCGATGTGGTATGAATCTAGCCATGTGAATAGATGTTTTGATGTCGAACATGGTATAAACCACTTGATTATCGGTCATTGAGGTAAATTGTTAACAAGCGCGAGGGAAATCACCAATGATGTCAATGACTCCCAAGGTACCCTAGTACAAACCAACGAATGTGAATAAATGAGCTGAAGTCGAACATTCTTGGAATCATCTGATCAGAGGTCAATGATGTAAGCCTACTGTTGAAGGCGAGGAGGCCTTCCATTGCAGCATGCATGTCCCAAGGTACTAACTGGTTTCTAAGTCTAATTCCCGAATGATGTGTTGAAATCGACAGGAAAAGACTCGTCAAAGGAGGGCCTTGATGTATCCCCCATCATCGACATGAAACTAACATAGGAAAGATATGTAAGATGGTGAATCGAATGAGTGTGGACTGACACAAGAAATGGAAACTGAAAATACTGTAGATGGATGATTTGAAGTGAAACTTCCCTTAAACATGATGAGGCATGAAAACTGACTTGGTAGCATTGACTCGACGAGTACCAAGAATGTAATGTGACGAAAATAAGAGCACTCTTCAACTAGATGATAAAGTATGGTGACACATGGAATTGGTATGACTAAGAGACAAGTGGATTACCCAACTATAAGAGGAGACGCAAACAGGTGCCATGTCCAAGGGAAACAAAAGATGCCATAAAGGATTCTCAAAAATTTGACCCACTTCCTTCAATTTTTCCCCCACCCAGATAGATGAATAATGATTTATTTTTTAACGAGCTTGAGGAGGATAAAATATGCTCGGTATAACTTACCTTCGGTAATTTTATCTTCCTTTGTTTAACAAACTAGAAGAAGTAAGGGTTTGTTCCCATATGGGCCCTTCAATGTGAAGTTTAGTGAGTCCATAAAAGGAAAACTCTGTGGATTTTCATGTTTAGAGATTATGAAAAGAACTTAAAAGTGACTCTAGGGTTGTCCTTTTTCGTAATTTTAGTCTCGCAAGGCCGAAAAAGTGATAAACTACCACTCAAAAGATGCCCTTTCAAACCTTTTAACGAGTGTGAAAGGAAGCAAGATCACTCAACAATATTTTCATGTTTAGAGAGTCTTAAAAGAGCTTAAAGGAGACTCCAGGGGGTTACTTTTTCATATAACCTTTACGAGTCCGAAAAAAGTGATAGAAGTATACTTGGTTACATTCTCATGTATTTGTGAGCATGAGAAAGAACAAAGACTAAGCTCATAATTGGTTTCATTTTTACACAAGCTTGAAACAAAATTAAACTTATGCTTGTAAATTCCCAACCTAATTTCCAAAGGTAGGGATACCTATGGATGGTTAGTACTCTACCCCCAGCTTGAAAAGCTAGCGGCTTAACTCCAAAATGATAATCAAAGGCTGGAGACATGCCCCCCCAAGCTTCATTTCATTCACTAACTTTGAGGTTGTCACCAATTTTTGTACTAGATGGAGAAAAAGGGTAAGGGCATATGAAAGGAAGCTTCAAATACGAGACCTAACGAAAGACTTGACTCGACATCTACGAGATCTAGCTAAATACTCGAATTGATATCTATGAGATCTAGTGAAAGACTCGACTTGTTAGGAGAGGTGATTGTTTCATTTTTTAACGAGTTTGACACAGGAAAAGAACTATGCCCAGGACCTTTGTTTCATTTTTTAACAATATTTCCACAGAGAAGCAAAACTATGCTCATGACCTCTATTTCATTTTTTAACGAGCTTTTCACAAATAATAAAAAATATGCTCGTAGCTTCGGGTTTAATCCCCATATTTCTGTTTCATTTTTTAACAAGCTTGCTACAGAGAGGAAAACTATGCTCGTGGCTCCGTGTTCAATCCCAAGATTTTTGTTTCATTTTTTAATGAGCTTTCTACAGAGAGGAAATTATGCTCGTAGCTTCTCCTTGATCATGGATTCCAAGAGGATAATGCTCTAAAAGGAATACATGTCAAGGGACGAACGCCAATCATGGATTCTAGGAGATCTTCGCTAGATGGAAGAAAAACACTCTGGAAGGAACACATGACGACGACCTCGATAAGGGTAGGGAGATATGCCTCTAATAACCCTATCTAAGAGATGACCATTTCCACTATTGTATATAAGTCAGGAGAAGGGAGAGATTCCCTCTCATGCGGGGTTGAACATATGGGGCAGGTCATTACAAAATTGACATGCGGCAGGGCAGACATCGCTGGCATGTATGGACCATTCAAGGAAGTTGGATGGTTGAACATTAGATGAGGGTCAATGAATGAAATTTGGTCGATCGTTACTATGTTTCCGTTGTGAGGGAAACACATCACTCGAAAGAGAGTGGACACAAAATCTCTCATAATGTAGACATAGTCTTTCCCAAGGAGCAAGTTAAAGTCCAAGGGGTCGTCAACTACCATCACATCGACGTAGACCATTTTTCCTCCCAAAGTAATTGGAAACTCAGGAAGGGTCGCTAAAGGTTGAATAACTCTTCTGTCAAAGTTAAATAGATCATGAGTCACAGGCACAAGCTAAGGGGAACCAAAAGCTTGCCAAGCATTCACAGATAAGATGTTAATAGAAGAACCTTCATCTATTACAGTGTTAGGAATATTCCTATCACAAACCTGCATGGTGATTTGGAAAGGCACATAAGAGGGAAGACGGGGTTCTTTCGAATGATTCCAATTAATAGAAATCATTTGATTTCTTGAAGGGGGTGTCTTCGGGACGGGAGGATTTCCCCCCTTGTCTCGGTGAATCAATATTAACGAGGTAGACCTGAGCGACATCCTCACTCTTTAAATGAGGAGTGGGATCGACTGGTGGTGGAAATGGATCGACCACTTTGGTTGAACTCTTCAAATGAGGAGTGGGATCAACCAATGGCGGAACCAAATCGACCACTTTGGCACTCTTTAGAGGAGGAGTGGGATCGATCGGTGACAGAACTGGATCGACCACTTTGGCACTCTTCAGATGAAGAGTGGGACTGACCGATGACAGAACTGGATCAGTCACTTGGGTTTCACTTTTCATATGAAGAGTGGGGTTGATCGATGATGGAACTGGATCACTCACTTGGGTTTGTGGTTCAACTAAGGATGAAACCAAATTGACCCCCTGATCAACCGGACTGACCGAGGATGGAACCAGATTGACCAGTCCATCAACTAATGACGGTTTGGGAGAAATATTACGATAGCCAGTTAGAATTTGAATCTTTTCCAAAATATAAGAAGCCTCATCCATACGAGGGCAAAGGTAAGAGTAATGATCACCTTCACATAACAAGCAAGAAAATTTGGCAGTTCTATTCTTTTTACCAACCTTAATGTCACTAGCTGAAGAGGTGTCACCAGCATGTCTCACAGGGGATGATGACATGGAAGACCACATTTCTAAGACCTTGGAGAGACCAGGGAAATCCCTCAAAAAGTGGTCACCCTTACAAAGAGTGCAAGGGAATTTGGGTTTAGGATTCTTTGTTTTAGAATTTTTGACTTTATCAACACTTCCAATACGATTAACCGTAGTTGGTTTCTTGGATCCAACATGATCTGATGTGTTTGGAGGCTTGGTCCCTTTCTAGTTCTTCTTCTTCTTCTCTTTTCATTTCTTCTTCTTCTTATTAACCCGGCTACTCCCTTTAGATCTTTCACTAGGGGAAGAAGGAGAAAGGGAAGGAGACCTGACGAGTGAACAAGAAGAAAGGTCAACATGAGGTGGATGTGTGGGTGGTGTGTTTACATATGAAGCACTAGGTTCCTTTGAAGCACTTGGAATATTCGAGATCAATGGAGTGGGGAACAACCAAACCGGTAATCTGATCATGAGTCCCGAAAGAATCAGTATGGCAATGCACGGAGGACCAACGTTTCTGAAAGAAGGAAAGGAGAAAGGTTTGGGAAAAGGGGTTCCTCCATTGTTACTCCCAGGAGTTGACGCCATTGACACTAACATGACATAAGGTCCACTAAGGAAAAAAAACAACACACACTACAAATATGAGAAGAAAACAATCAAACAAACCTTCCCACAATGAAAGCACTAGTTGGTGATGAAATCGAACATCGCAAGATCAATATAGGAAGGGGCTGGGATAGATCAGGTGAATCATTTACGTTGGCAACCTGATTAACAGACTTACACCTTGGTGCAGGATTCCACACAATAATTGTGGATTTACCCTCCCAGGAGCCGAGCCCGAGTGACTTTGACCAACATCTGTTCCAGGTACAACGAAGACTTCCCTTCATTGTCACCTTGTGTAAAGACCCTAAATATTATGACTAGTAAGGTCACCATATTGCAGTCAGTCTCTGGGTGGGTACAGTCGAGAGTTGAGTCTGAACATATGGGCATGATAACAAGTCTAAAATCCTTCAAGAGAACTAAAGTGGACCGGTAGAAATCTAGAGGACCCCGAACGAATTTGGAATTCATGAAGCACCGAGACCAAATGAAGACAGATGGACCTCAAGAAGAACCCCCAATATACGAACTGACTGCTACGAATGGTTAAGACTCGGAGGGATAATATTTGTTTATCTCTCGAATGTGACCTCGTGTGTAACCCTTGTGTGAGGGGGATCCCAGCTATGCTTATACTAACAATTGGATTTACCACCCCCTAGCACAAGATTCTATGTTTGTATGATGGCTTTGGAAATTTATCCTCACAACCTATTCCAAATCCCTACACTTGCTAATGTAGGTTCGCTACCAGAAAATATAAAAGTGTCTGATCAATTTTATAAGCACTTCATTTTAGGTTTGTTGTTTAATCAAGGGTGTGAAAGTGAAATTGATGATGTTGTAGACTCGACTCCAAAAGAATGCAGAATAATGAGATGCAAATCTTTTTCTTCAATGAATCCTACATACGGGATGGAGAAGAGGTTCAATTTTATTCAACAAAAACATCCAATTCCCAAATGCAATTTGCTAAATGAAACCTAGTTATCTACATTACCCAACAAAAATAATGCAACTATCTTTCATTGTTTGATTCTAATACATAAAGACAACAAATCCAAATCCTTTAACACTCCTTTACTTTCAATCAAAATGGAAGAGCCGACTGCAGATACAAAAGACACGAAGAAAAAAGTATTTCAAACAAAGCATGCACTCACAGGATAACGAGGACTGAATGAAGATAACTCACTCAATAAAGGACTCGGCAATCGACAAACACTCAAGGAAAAAATAAATTTCAGAGAAGAATCCAAAAACCAATAGGGAGAAAGAGGAATCAATGAAATGTCTTGACAAAACAAGCAGCAAGAAAAAGAAATCCAAGCTAGGTTGTGGTAAGCATAAAGTCTCCAATCATTCAAAAAGGAAAGATTTGAAGCGCAACTTAAGACCAACAAACCTTTGAAAACCTTTTCAATTAGTTAGATAACCGAAAACTTGGCAAGATTCAAACCAAACCAAGAAAAAGAAGGAGAATCAATCTCGCAATTTGGAAAAGGTTGAAAGCTCAAACAAGACAAAAAAATAAGTGGTAAGTACCAAATATTCAACTCAAACAAAGACAAAATCCAAAGTATAGACTCTGGGAAAGAATCTCTGCAAAATAAACTAAGAAAAACTGAGCAAAAAAGGGAAGAGATCACCAAAGAAGGAGATCAATGCTCTTGTTTTCAAGGGCACAGAGCATTGTAGCACTCTGATAAACATTGCAAGGGAGCGTTGATTATAGATCAACTCTCTGATATACACTCCATGGGAGCTCTACCCTTCCCAGAAACTCATAACAGAGGCTTAAAACTCAGAATAAATAAATAAAATAAAAAATCACCCAGAATTGCCAGAATTTTGTGAAATTGTCAATGAAGAGGGGAGAAAGGAAATAGATCAATAACAAACAAGAAAAATGATCTAAAATGTGGGAAAAATTCAGAGATAATCCAAGGAAATAAAATTCAATTTCCTTCCCCAGTGGAGTCACCAATTTATGTTATAGGAAAACCCCCCTACGGATGGGTGAATATCCTCTTGGATTCTAGACTCCTAATAGCAAGACAGAAATAATACAAATGGACACTAACATCCCTATGAATTCAATTACCTAATCAGAAAGAGAAAGATAAGGAATAAAATGTGATGCACCCTATTTCGTAATTCCTCCTCCCTGCCTCCAATCTGAGCTTGATCTCCAAACTCTTCAGCACCACTCGATACCTGTAATGCAATGGACAAAAAAAGACAAAGAATCCCTACTCTACTCTACAATATTAGATTAATAAAATTAATTTATCAAGATCGACAATCATATGCAATAATACACAATCTTGAAGGGAATATGCCAAGTAATATTGATGAGAAATTTTAAAGAGATACTTACAATCTGTAGATGCAATTACAGTAGCCTCTCCAAGTCCTCCTCGTCCAGCCCTTGCACGATGCTCCCAAGATCGTAACCAAAATATTTCTCCCTAGATCATAAGTTTGATACCTCAAATCTGCCTCCCTTCTCCATGGAAATCAATCATTATATAGGATTTGGAGGCTTAACCACCATGGAGAGGATCACTCATCAGATCCACTAAAATGGAATCTCCAAGATATTTAGGGAAAAAATATCTCTTAAGGATTTTAGGGAGGAAATATCTCTCAAGGATTTTAAGGAGGAAATATTTCAACCATCCTTGAGATCCTCAACCTCCCCTAAAAAATAGGAAACCAAATGTGAGGTGGATTCTCACAATAAATTAATTTATTTTTCATGAATATTAATAATAATTCACGTGCACATAGTATTTGGACCTTCATATAATATATTTCTCCTCCACATTGACTAGGGATTGTGACATATGTTATTTCATGGTGTTGAAGTGTATGTGACACTTAGCAAGGTGCATATGACACTTTTACGACACTTGTGACACTTAGAGAGAGGTGCCTAGGTCTGGAAATTCGATGTGTAACAATGTTGCTACTCGAATTAGTTTTATTTAAACCACAGCTTATATTGTTACTTACCTTGGTGTTGGTGTTGTAGCTACTATTGTTGGTAGATCATATGCTTAAACTGGCTCTGTTGCTGCTAGTGATGGTAGTGGATGACCTGGTTTAAATACTTCTAACTCCTAAGATTCTGACTTCGTATTCTTGATATTACTAAATGCATAAGTTGGATCTTTCTCTAGAAGATCATGATCATGATCACGAAGGTATGAATCAAGAGTCTCTACCTTTGCTTGTTCCATTGCTTATGTTGTTTCTAGCAGGAATTAAATATGTGTTATCCATGCACATAAAGTTTTGACAAATGACATGTTCTGAATTCCCTGCTCTAAGATCGACCCTTTCATACTAGTTAATTGTCCCATCCTAAGCGAATGAACTAGAAGGACTACTTACTTTAGCGCTCTTATAGCGAGAACCAACATGAGATATATTGCTACTCGAATTGGTACTATTTAAACCATTTCTTATACTGTTACTTACTTTAGTGTTGGTGTTGTAGCTACTACTATTCATAGATCATATGGTTAAACTAGCTCTGTTGCTGCTAGTGATGGTAGTGGATAAGCTACTCATGTTGCTAATGCTAGATAAGCTACTACTGGTGCTTAATAAAGTAGAGCTCAATCGACTGCTTAACCGACTGGATCTTTGGATCTGGATCTTGACCTGGTTTAAATACTTCTAACTCCGAAGATTCTGAATTCATATTCTCGATATTACTAAATGCATAAGCTGGATATTGCTCTAGAAGATCATGATCATGATCACAAAGGTATGAATCAAGAGTCTCTACCTTTGCTTGTTTCGTTACTTATGTTGTTTCTGGTATTCACAAGAATTGAATACATGTTATCCATGCACAATTTTTTTTGACAAATGACATGTTCCTAAAAATAAATATGAACCGGCCAACCTTCTAAGGTATGAAGTCACATTATTTTACAAGATTTATTTATTTAGAGTTAAGATACATGTAATCCATTATCATGGAATCTATTGTTCAAGTCACAATTTTAGTGTTTAGTGTTTCTAGATTAGATTCATGTTGTGTTTTGTAATTTTGGTTATTATTAATGTATTACTTATTAATTAAGTTTTCTCAGAGCCAGAATGTGCCTTGGATTTAATTTCAAGGTGAGGCAAATTTCACACCATCAGCGATAAAACCCAGAGCAAAGAGAGAAGACAGGTGACAACTGATTTGCTGGGCACTGTAAATCGGGACGACAACAACTCAGTCTATCATGATTACGGTTTAGTTGAAGATAAAAGAACAAAGAGGGACTCAAGGAGAGTAACTTCTCACCTAATAAACTTGACAATAGACTGTGTGGAAGTCTCGTTTTATCGTCTTTCTTGATATCCATATTCAAATTTCATTGCAGTTTTGCATGCCTTCACTTACGTTGCCATTATTATCAAAATCACTCCATTGTTTATAAATCTGGGTGCCTTCATAATTGGTTTGTATGAAGGTTTGAATTCATAAATGTTTTGTATGTGTGGATCATTGAGAAATGCACCTGTCAATGGAACAATTTTTTAAAATATTTCCATTTTGGCATACCTATGCTGAGTTCAATTTTGATTGCTTCTACCCAGAAAACTTAAACGTCAGAGTTCAATTATATATTTTGTTGTATATCCTTACGTTAAAACTATTTCCATTTTGGCATACCTGTGTTGATTTCAATTTTGATTGCTTCTGCAAATTCTAACTTCCAAACTACAATTGTGGTAGGTGTTGCCGATGTGCAGACTTGTTAAATTTTAATACTTTTAGTTCATAGTGAATGGAGAAGAATCTCGAGCATAAAAATATTTAACATAAATGTACAATAATTTATAATATAGAGATATTTAATATAAATTCAAAATTCAAAATATTAGTATAAATTTATAATATAAAGATATTTAATATAAATTTAAAATTTAAAAATATAAATGTACAATAATTTATAATATAGAAATAATTAATATAAATTTAATAATTTATAATATAGAAATAATTAATATAAATTTAATAATTTATATTATAAAAATAATTAATATAAATTTAAAACTTAAAATAGGTATAATAAAGAAGGAGAGGCAACGATAGAAATGGAAAAACACACAACAACAAAGACAGTATGAATTTATTTGAGACAAAATGATTGTATGTTTTGTTGTTATTGTTTTTTTAAATGTAGAATGCATAAATGTAGGCATTGTATTTAAAATCAAGAAGACAAGTAGGAAACAATATTGCTTCTAAAACATAAGAATGTAATCTACATATTTCTTTACACATTCCATATATAAATGGAAAATGTGACTTATACAAAAGATGTAATTGGAAATATCGTAGCAATCTCTCACCTGGTAGTTACATCAACCAAGATTGAATCCTCATGTTTCTCCTTAACTAAGCAATTTATTTCCATCAATAATCTTTGCATTATCTAGAGTCTCGACCTTTAATATAGTTATATCACTGGATCCTCCACCATCTCTCCAACTTAGTGGAATTTCACCTTGATATGCTTTGTTGATGGATGAAACTTGAGATAATTTACCATAGAAATCGCACTTTGATTGTGACAACAAATAAGTATGGACCCATGCTCAAGTTCAATATCTTTGCATAAATGTTGCAACCAAACAATTTCCTAGGGAGATGATTTGTAAATTGTTGCGGATATTCTACTAGATCAATTTGTCAAAATAGATCTTAAAATACTATACAATCTCTTATTATGCAGTCTTTCACTTTAGGTTTTAGATTTCATATTACTAGGTTTGCACATAAATTACTAAAAGAAATTGAAATTGAAATAAAATAAGCTAAGAAAATAACACACCATCCACACAATGGACACAAGATGTGGGAAAACCCAATACAAGAAAAATATAACTATAAGGTGAGGCATATGCCTTTCTCTTTTATTCTCAGTTATGAAATGAAAATACAAAGAACGAGGAACTCACTATGGAGTTGTATGGAAACTATGGCTAGTATGGTTGCTATAGGGTCTTCCACTTACTTTATTATGTTCCAAAATCCAACCCCAAATGGTATTATGAACTATAAAACAATAAAAATACCAATAGAATGGAACCCTTTCCTTTCTTTGTGGTTTTTTTTTTAACATGACCTCGTAACCATTTAGGGTTGTCATTAGGGTTTTCACATGCCTCAACTCCCATTTAGGATTAGGGTTTTAGAACTTCTAGAATCTTCTTGAGAGTCCACATGTGACTAGCTCCACATGTCTGAGTAATGCGAGTGAAGAGACATCCATTTTATATCATAGTGGTCAACAAGATAGGTCAATTTCCAAGAGGCATAAATTCCAATGTGAGCAGCGAGGCATCCATTTGCTATCATGGTGGTCAAAAAGATAGGTTAATTTGCAAGAGGAATATCTTCCACATACGAAGTCCAATTGAGGTGATCTTCACATTGTTGGAATTATCGTAATGTGTAGAATATAATTAAAATGATATGAAATTTGTTTGAAATGTTTTTATCACAAAAAGTTCATTTGAGGCCTCAAATGGAATTCAAAAAATTTTAGACCCCAAATCACCAAAGTGGGACATTCCCTTAAATTGGGTCCCACAATCCACTAACTTCAAATTTTCCATCCAAAAAGTACCAAACTAGATGAAAAATTATATAATGATCAATTTCATATTAAAAGCCTTTGACACAACATTGTACTATTATTATAATCATGTACCTACTTACAAATACCACTACATGTGCAATATCTGGTATTGTGTACACTATTGCATACATAAGGCTACCAATCACACTAGCATATGACACTTTTATCATCTGTATTCATCTTGGTTACTATTATAGAATTGATGTTACTAGACAGACTCACTCCCACTTGATAAGGAGTGCAAGTCGATTTGCATTTATCCATCCTAAAGAGATCAAGTATGTTTTCCACATGCTTTCTTTGGTTTATAGACAACTTCATATTTTGGCAGTCTTTCTTCCCCTCAATTTCCAAAAAATAGTGAAACTCACTTAAGCCCTTGATGTTAAACTCACATGATAATTGGGGCTTAGTCTCATTAAATGGCTTCTTACAATCACTAATCAAAATAATATCATCAATATATATTAAGAATAATCAAGTTCTTATATGTTTTTCTTAAAGTAAATAGAATGGTCCTCTTCACTTCTAACAAACACTTGTCCCATAACATATTTTTCAAACCATTGGTACCATTTTTTAAGAAACTATTTCAAGCCTTAATATGATATCTTCAATTGACATGCTATGTCTTCTCTCCATCCTTCCACAAATCCTTTTGGTTTCTTCATGAATATTTCTTCCTTAAGTTCACAGTGAATAAATGTTGTCTTCACATCTATTTTATCCACTTCCAAATAATAAGAAATAACAATGTCAATGAAACCTTAACAAAGGCCTTCTTGGCTATTGGAGATAAGGTCTTCTCATAATCAACACCCACTACTTGAGACTATCTCTTTGATACCAAACAAATCTTATATCACTCCAGAAAACAATCTACATTATACTTCTTATTGAACACCCATTTACATCTAATCACCCTCTTTCCATCATGAAAACCATGCAAATCCCAAGTTTGGTTATGTTCTAGGGCCTTCATTTCTTCTTTCACGGATTTCTTTCAATGAGGGGCATCTTCACAAATAAGATATTCTTTGACATTTCTTGTATCATCACCCAAAGAAGATAAAGCAAAATAACTAAAATCAATTGGCTAAATGCCATCCCTGTCAAGTCTCTTTCACTCATGAATACTCTTCCTCAAATTCTAGCAGTGATCAAGTTTATCATGTTGAGGATGGATATTTTCTTTCAGTTCTAATGGCAGTTTTTTTCAAGATGATTTCCTTCTCCTTCCTCAAGAATTGTTCAACTCAATCTTCAACTACATATTGGAAATCTAGAATTGTTACATATTGTACCTTTCTACTTGTACAAAGTATTCATGCCAGTCTTCATAATATTTCTCCTCCTTAAATATCACATTCCCAATGTGGGTATGTTGATGCTCAGAAAAAATACATAAATTTTAATCCCTTACTTATTTTGTATATCCAATAAATATGCACTTTCATTGATTTGTTGCCAATTGTTTTCATAATCACCTTATTCCCACTATGGGTATGTTGATGCTCAGATTAAAAAAAAAAAAAATACATAAATTTTAATCCCTTACTCCTTTTGTATATCCAATAAAGATGAACTTTCATTGATTTTTTGCCTAAGATTTTTCTTAATCACCTTATGTATATGCAAGTAAGCCTCACTATGTGAAATACTCATAAAAACAAAACAAAAAATTCTAACTAATTTAATTCATTTACAATTAAGTAATTTCCTGTAGCTTTCAGCTACGATTTTAAATAGATTTAACTATTGTCTATAACCATAAAATAGATGCATCCACAACATATAAAAATAACATGAATGCAACTTAATAATTCACATAACATTGTATAAATCCTTCTCAAATACACAAAGTTCATGCACAACAAATAAACTCATGAAATTCCATAACAACAAGATAAAACACTTATGTTTTAATTATGTTGTGCAACCAGTTGCTTGGGATGGACGTTCCACCCAACCATAGACTGATTGTTCCAAATCTCAACAAATAGTCTCCTTGAGTTGAGGATAGTAATCCACAAAAGAGGGTGGTCTCTCATTGTCCACTCACAACCCACTGGTATCTTTCTATAATTATCCCGATTTTTCCACCATCTCTCTTCCTCTTGACCCATCCAACCCAAGGAGTGTACCATTATTTTATCATATTTAACCCAAGGGATATACCATTTGTTTATCAGAGGTAACCCAAGGAATGAGACATTCATTTATCAAGGTCTCTCTGGCACATGTAACTAGGAATCTCTCAGTTGGGAACTCAAGGGAAATTCCGGCTAGGAAAACTACCAACAACAAACACTTGTTGTTATGGTGAAACTCGCCCAGGAGTTCACTCTTCAGGATTGAAAATATGGTTCTTTGATTTCCAGCTCCAAAAACACTTCAATATGCTCCATCTTGCTCTAGAATTATCCCTCCATGGTTGCATCAGCTCCAAGCTCTCTTCCTTGCTCTCTACTTGTTCCTCATGCACAAAACTTGACTCTCTAAAACTATTGTCCCAACCCATATGAATTTCCTCCCTTTGGCTTGCCTTTCTTGACTCACACTCTTCCCCAAGCTGATTTTAATCAACCCCCATGTTCCCGATAAATTTGGGATGTGACCACTCACACCCACCCTCTTACGTGTATTCAATGATTGGATTTGGGGACACTCAACCATAAATTGGAAGGTTCACATACAAAAATCAATTTTAGGAAAATGGGTTGAATCAATATACATGGGTAATTCCCCCCTGGACCCCTCTAGGTCATTCTCTTAGACTCTCCCCTCTCTTGTGGATTAATTCACCCCCAATCTCTTGTCCATGTTCCCTTAGTAGTTGGCATCACATTTTATTAATAAAACAAGGAAAATACAATTTGCATATTACTTCGCTTTGGTCGTAGCCACACATTATGCCTACATAAGTATTAATTTAACTGGGGATTATAGTGGAGATGTTACACTCACACCCAAAAACCTTGATATGTGAAATAGAGGGCTTCCCTCCACTCTAATTCTTTTTGGGTGTCAAGTCATCCTTAATTAGGTGGTCTATTGGTTAAATAGCTTGTTGTAGCAATCAGTTCAACCCAAAATCTCTTACTTAAACTGAGATCTGTCTCATTCTCTATGATTTATGTTGCAAAAATAAAATTTCCTATAGCTAGGGATAACTATAATAGAGAAATTTCAAAGAACAATGCTAATATTTCCCAAATATAGTCTAAGATATTATTTTGAATACTACTAGGTAGTTATAAGATGTTTGACCTGATGTTGATGGTTGGTTGGAGACGATATTTTTCGATTTTCCTCGCTCTAATTGTCCTCACTCCTGCATCATATTGCAAACTTGGACACATAAATGAGAAACCTTCATCAAGGCTATTGGCGTAAATGAAATTGAATACAAAATAACTATTTTAACTTACTTCATCAGGAAAATTAGTTCCTCGAATAAATACTAAAAGGATATTTAATTCAACTTGAACAAATCATAATTTAGGGGAGGGAATGAAGTAGTATCTTCATTGTATTATTAAGAACAATAATACAAAAGCTTGTACCTAATTTCATTGTCAACATTGTTTGTAATAGCCTTTTGGATTCCACCAATCCCGGGGCACTTGGGACTACAACACCTCCAATGTTCTTCTCCTAGTGAATATGAGAAAGATCAAGGGATATTATGTATCACCAATGCAAATGGGAAATAAACTTTGGGAAATAGGGGTTTAATGTGAAACAAAGGTCATAAAAACCTTGAGAACAAAATGGCTTAGATTTTTGGGGCTAGATGATTACTGTGGTATAATAACAATTATTGTCCCATCCTCACTCCTTTGGGTCTCTTTTATACCATTTCAATATGGTTGAGACCATTTTTCTACAGTTTTTAGGGAGTTATAGAGTTAATTTTCCTATAAACCCTATTTGGGAGCCTGTAATTTTCACTTTTTTAATATTTTTTTAGCACATTATAATGCACTCTCACCTTTCTTAAAGAAAACGGGAGAGTACTTGCACATTTACTGAGAAAAAGTAGTAAGTGTATTTCTGATCTAGGTGGATATCAGTGGCCACCCACCTATTCCAACTGGCTCATCTTTGCAGTTTTTCAATTTGGCAGTTTTTTCCTAGTTTTCGGGTCCTAAACTTCTGGGACCATTTTGAGGCCCTAAACAATGTTTTTAGGGCTCACCACAGTTAGACTAAGGATGGAGTTATATTTTTACAAAATAATGTGTATTCCTCGGATATACCTTTCCAACAGGCTATTGCTTTCCTAAAATAAAGATCATATGCAAAAGTTATGACCCTAGGAAGTTGATATACCAACTTACCCCAACAGGGCCCACATGACTCTTGGCGCTTCATCTCCTAGGGCTAGGTTTTTGGATGTCTAGGGTTTTGGAATTCATTTTTATTTTAAAAAGGATTTCAAAGCCTCATTGTAATCATCTCCTTGTGAATGAGCACAACCGTCACATCTCTTCCTAGAGATAAGCCGCCACCATTCTAGCAAGCTTGTTTCAGTCTACATTTTACAGTTTTAGCATATTTATTTATCAATAGAAGCCAAGTTTTAATGTATCTTTGTTATTATTCATTGAATCTTTGTGTTAATAATATATATCTATATTTGTTTCGTTCTACTCATAAAATACATATGAATGGTATCAAAGCAGTCTTCTCCTTGTCGTTTTGAATGCATATCCCCAACGAGGTCAAGGTACAAAGAGTTGGATCTTGAGCTTGTTTCTCTTGAGGAAAAAGGCTCTCGCATGCCCAAGAGACCTTCCATGGTGGAAGAAAATAAAGATGACGAGACATGAGATCCTTTCAAACTTTTTCTCGAGGAAGCCCCCATGCAATAGAGGAATGAGATGATGGATAGTTTTGCAGAAATCCTTCGACAAATACCAACAAGCGATGGATATTCCTCGAGCGGAGGCACGTCCCCCTTCAATGTACATATAAACTTTTATATTCCTATATTGAAGATCATATAGACGCATATGTTGTAGAAAAATGGTTGAATATGCTAGAAGGGTATTTTTTTTGTCCATAACTTTTCAAATAGAGAAAAGATTACTTTTGCACTCCTCAAAGTCGTCCCCCGTGTCAAATATTGGTGGGAGACTTACTGTGAGAAAAAGGAAATAGAAGAACCCTCATTATTTATAGTCACACTCACCTAGAATTCCTTTAGGGATGTTATTAAGGAACAATACTACCTTGTCGGAAGTTATGACCACCTATGTACAAAATGGACCACACTACAACAGGAAAGGGGCCAAGCAGTGCCAGAGTTCACAAAAATCTTCCATACCTTGCGCACCAAGCTGGGTATAAAATATTTTAAGAGACATATGGTGCTCAAGTATCGTGGTTGTCTGTATAGATACATCCAAAAAGAAATGGAGTTTCTAGACATGTCCTCCTTGGGCGCAACCTATCAATATGCCATCAAAATCGAGCAGAAGCTTAAACAAAAATTGTGGCAGTTTGGGTTTGGGAACCCCTCACAACAGAAACAGGGCAAGGGAAGCCCCAACCCGTAGAACAAAGCGCAAAGAAAATATGGACAACCTCAGGAAAACTGGTCTAATATGCAAACAAAGAATGACCATGGAAAGAAGAAGAAAGATATTGGGAAGTGGTGTGAATTCCATAAGATCCCCTGGCATTACATTGTTGATTTACACTCAAAGCAGTCATTGATGGATGAGATGAAAGCCTCTAAATCAGATGTGGGTTCTGAGTCAGAACCAGAACCCAGTGCCATTGTTTCTACCACCAAGATCCATCCCGGTGAACCTGATGAGCCAAAGGAAGGAGATCGCTTCTTTCATTCACATATGTGGGTGAAAGGCACCCCGTTGCACTTCACAGTTGATAGTGGTAGCCAGAAGAACCTCATCTCAATGGAGGTCATCAAGCGATTATCCCTGCCAACAACACCGCACCCACAACCCTACACCATCGGATGGCTCCACCAAGGAAGTGATCTTCACATCAGCCAATAGTGTCACATGTCCTTTGACATCAAGCCCTTCAAAGATGAGGTATTGTGTGATGTTTCTCCCCTCGAATTTTGTGATGTTCTTTTGGTCCAACCTTATTTATGGAAATGTCATGTTGTATATGAGTCTAGGCCTCGCAGTGTTATTATTACTTTGGACATGAAATTGTACAGGATACCCGAGGTAGTCCCAGCTAGTTCCATTTCCTTGATCTCTGCCAAGCAATGCAGGAAGGTAATCTCTCAGACTGGGAAGTTTGCCTTCTTCGTGATTCTCTCTCAGAGTGAGTGAAAGATTACAACCACATCCATGGCCTTCGCGACCGACCTCTCCATGCAGTAGAAGCAATTGGATGAGGTCATGGAAGAATACAAAGACATATTTTCCTCATCTACTAGGGTACCTCTACACTATCATGTCAAGCATTCCATCGATATGACCCTCGATGCATCGCTACCCAATGGGCCAATATATCATCGCTCTTTGTTATAAAATAAGGAGATCAAAGAATTTCTCCACAAGGGGCACATCCGACCCAGTTCATCACCTTGTGGAATCCTAATCGTTCTTATGCAGAAGAAAGATGGGACCTGACAAATCTGCATTCATTATCGGGCCCTAAATAAAATCACAATCAGGAATGGGTACATGATTCCCCAAATTAACTATCTCCTTTATCAACTCAAAGGGGGCCAAATATTTTAGTAAGATTGATCTGAAGTCTGGCTACCATCAGGTCCCAATAGAGAAAACAAATGTATGGAAGACATCCTTCAAGTCAAAAGAAGGTCTTTTTGAATGGATGGTCATGCCATTTGGTTTGACAAATGCATCAAATACTTTCATGAGGATGATGGACGATAGCTTGTGTTCGTTCACCAATTATTTTGTAGTGGTGTATCTGGATGACATCCTCATCTACAACAATACTTGGGCAAAACACTTGCAGCATATTCAATAGGTTATGCACACTCTGCAGTAGCACAAGATATATGCCATCTTGGAGAAATGTTGCTTCGACATGGACAAGGTACAATACTTAGGATAAATAGTTGATAAGCATGGTGTGCATGTGGATCCAACCAAGATCTAGGTCATTCATGATTTTTCATCCCCAAACACGTTCACTGAGCTTCAGAGCTTCTTAGGCCTTGCAAATTTCTATTGCAGGTTCATTTTTGGATTCTCCCATATTGGATGGGCCCTTAACCAAGTAACCAGGGGTGGTGGTAAGGAAAATTTTGTGTGGGGCCTTTCCCAACAACAAGAGTTTGATGATTTGAAGAAATGGTTGTGCTCAACCATAATGCTTTCATTAACTGACCTGCAACAACTCTTTAATATTGAGACATATGCTTTGGACTATGTTGTGGGAGCAGTTCTCACTCAACACGGCCACCTCGTGGCCTATCATAGTGATACACTATAATATGTCGTTTGTAAGTACCTTACTTATGGCAAAGAAATGTACTCCATTATGCAACCCTATCGTCAATGGAGGCATTACATTCTTGGGAAGGAGACAGCCATCCACATTGATCATAAGTCACTTCAGTTCATGCAGACACAAGGAAAATTGCAAAATGACTGGCATCAGAAGTGGTCCACATACTTGCAGTAGTTCCACCTCAACATCAAGTATAAGATAATAAGTACCAAATGCATTGTTGATTTCCTCAGCTGGCCTCTAGTCATGGCACTCACCACAGTGATATACTCTTATGTTCATGAGACCTCTAGATGGACCCAACTCTATGAGAAAGATCCTTACTTTTCCACCACTTATCAGATGTTGGACACAAACACAACTGTCACTAACTTCCATCTTCAGGACGGGTTGTTGAGCCATCCAGTCCATCTCTTCATTCCATCAAGTGAGCGAGCGAACCTGATTTTGGAAGCCCACTATAGTTGTGTGGCAGGACACTTCAGTGTAGAAAAGACAATGGTGGTGATGCAACAACATTTCTATCGGTTGAAACTTTAATAGGATGTCAACAATTATATCAGGTCCTGCACTGATTGTGTTATTGTTAAACCATCTAATAAGAAAAAAGGCATGTACACCCCTCTCCCTACTCCTGTCGAGTTGTGGGAATCCATCTCAATGGACTACATGTTGGGCCTTACGTCCACCAAGTGGGGAAATGAATGTGTTTTTGTGGTTATTGATTGCTTTTCCGAGATGGTCATTATGGCCGCCTCCAAGAAGAGCATCACAACGGAAGCCATTGCCAAGCTCTTCTTTGAATCAGTGTGGGTACATTTTGGAATACCACAAACCATTATCTCATATCAGGACATCCATTTACTCAACACATTATGTTCAAGCCTCTAGTCATTAATGGACACCAAGCTCACCAAATCCACTACCTTCCACCCCCAGACGGATGGCCAAACCAAGGTCGTCAACCGGATGATCGCGCATATTTTGCGCATGTACAATTCCAAGAACCCCCATGCATGGGATGAGAGTCTACCCTATGTTCAAACTAGTTACAACAGATTCATACATAGCTCAACCAACCACAAACCCTTTCAAGTGGGGATGGGATTTCAACGATTGGGTCCCATGGATGTTGCACTACCCCTGACGGCCACCCAAGAAGACTCGTCCCATACTCAAACTGAAGCTGAAAAAGCCACCCAGTTGATTGAGCAGATCCATCACATCCACTAACAATTTTAGGATATTTAATAGAAATCCAATGCCAAGTACAAGAAACACCATGATCAACATCGGGTGCCACACAAGTTTCAGGTGGGAGACAAATTTTGGTTGCACTTACAGAAAGAACGCCTTACAGGGCCCCACTGGAAGATTCGTCCACTCCACTATGGGACTTACACCATCACCAAGGTTGTTGGCGACAATGATTTTGAGATCAATATTCCCCACTTCCTTGGCTTTCATCAGTGTTCAATGTGGATCTTCGTCGGCCATATTTTCCACCATTATTGGACACCTCAGAGATAGAAGAACAATTGACACCAATACAAATCAACCCTAACTACATGGAATAGGCATCCACTGATCAGATCATGGACACACAGGTCAAGGGAACTCACCAATAGAGGATCCAACTTTATCGGGTTGTCAAAGAAGGGCATCTCCTGCACCAAGGCAAGTGGCTCACCCAGGGCCAAATTCAGCAGAAATTTCCTCATCTGATGGGGGAAGTCAACACAATGGAGACCTTTTCTTTGTATATTTTAACCTTGTAAAATTATTTGTTACAAACATATTTTCAGTAAAAGAATAGAAAAGATACAATGGAAAATACACACATTACATAGAGATTTTTCCCATGGAAACCCAAACCGGGACAACCAACATATTCTATATTCATTCAGTGTGATACATTGTTTACAATATAAAATATACATATAGGATCCAATGGCATCCAAAACCCTAACCCAATGACCTGTATTAGTCAACAACCCTAATTCCTTAACTAGAAATAGAAAACCATCGAAAAAAATCGTGTGTCGAAAAACCTCCCAACAATGGACACGAAAATCAAGGTGACACGAAAAACGAGGCAAAAATGTGACAGTTTCCCGAGGAAAAAAAAATCTGAGGGGCGCTGCCCCAAAACCCCCGAGGGGGGGGGGGGGGGCTGGAGACCCCCCTCGCACTCCCGACACAACGTAGAAGACACTAAAACTATTTGTGCAAAGAATATAATACATACCCAACATTCTCCCACTTGTTGTTTTATTTGCATACAGGGGGTTACAGGGTTACATAGTCAACAATCCAGGGAAACAATGCCCATGGATCCTCTACACCAAGATAACTTCTCAGTGCTTACAAATTTTTTTAATGAATCTGCAACATTCTTCAAAGTATCCACCTTCATCAGCAACACTTTCTTTTCTTCAACCATGTCTCTCACAAAGTGATATTGAATATCAATATGCTTTGTATTCGAATGATAAGTCGAGTTCTTCACTAGAAAAATTGCACTCTCATTGTCACAATATATCCTTACAACTTTTTGTACCAACCCAATACCTGAACACAATATTTGTAACCATATTTCTTCCTTACTTGCATGAGTGGTTTCCATGTATTCAACTTCTGTATTTGAAAGTGCCACTACAACCTGTATTTTTCTCATCCAACCGATTGCTCCTCCAAACAGATTAAACACATACCCGCTTACAAATATCCTACGATCTATATATCCAGCCTATTCTACATCCACAAAGCCATGTATGTCCAACACTCTTTCCAATCCTGATCTTCCTTGGTAGCACAATTCATAGCTAGCAGTGCCACACAAATAACTGAAAACCATTTTTACTGCAGTCCAATGCTCCTTCCCTGGTTTTGACATACACCTGCTCAAAATCCCACTTCATGTGCAATGTCTGGTCTAGTATAGACCATTGCATACATCAAACTACCAACTACACTCACATATGGAACATGAGACATGTCCTCCTCCTCTTCTTGTGTCTTGGGACACTAATCCGCAGATAAATTTACACCTACAGGAATAGGGACCTTGATCGGTTTACATTCCTACATATTAAACCTCTGCAATATTGTCTCAACATATTTTCTCTGATTTAACCAGATTTTCCTCTTTTTCCGTTCTCTTTTAATTTCCATTCCCAAAATGAATGTTGCAGCACCGATATCCTTCATGTCAAATTTAGAGGACAACTGAGTTTTCACGTCCTGGATAATCTCCTAGTCATTTCCTATCAACAACATGTCATCCACATGCAAGACCAAATAAATCAAATGATCACCAATTAATTTAAAATACATATAGTGATCCTCTTTGCTTCTTTTGAAGCGAAGTCGGAGCATATAAGTATCAATTTTTTTTTACCACATCCTTGGTGATTGTTTTAAACCATACAGGGACCTTTTAGCTTGCATATCATCTCCTTCTTTCCCTTCACAACAAATCATTATGGTTGCTTCATATATATTTATTCTTCCATATCCCCATGTAGGAATGTTGTCTTCGCATCCATCTGTTCCACTTCAAAATCAAATGCATCAGCAATAGATGCCATAAATATTATATAAGTTAACTTGGAAACAAGATAAAAAAATCTCACCAAAGTCAATTCCCTCAACTTGGGAATAACCCTTTGCTACTAACCGAGCTTTATATTTCTCCACTTTGCCTTCTACATTCAACTTATTTTTAAATACCCATTTTCTACCAATGGAATTTCTTCTAGTCAACAACTCCACTAGATCCCAAGCCTCATTCTTATCCAAGGATGCCATTACTTCATCCATGGCCTTTTTTCCAGATTTTTCCATCCTCTGAATCCACTACTTCCCTGACAGTTCTAGGATCATCATCAGTAATAGACAAAGAAAAATTTGAGCGAAAATTCGATGGAGTATACCTTTCTGCTAGCCTTCTTTCTCGAACCGATATCCTTAATACAAGAATATGAGGATCTTCTTCTTTTGATTCTTGTTCTTATGTAGAGTCTGATTCATCATCCTTTAAATCAAAAACTGTTTTCTCTGGTTCTTCCTTACTTGGTAGGACTTCCTGCTTAACAACATCCTTCATTTCTCTAAATACCACATCTCAACTATACACAACCTTCTTAGTTTTTGGGTTCCAAATCTTATAACCTTTGAGACCATATTTATACCCAATAAAGATACACTTTTCAACCTTCTTATCTAGCTTACTCATGTTTTCCTTTGGATCATGAACATAGGCCTCATAGCCAAATACCTTGAGATGTGTGAGATAAGGCTTCTTACCAGTCCATACCTCTTGTGGATTCTTGTCATCCAGTGCTGATGAGGGTGATCTTTTGACCAAGTAACATGGAGTACCCACTGCCTCTTCCCAGAATTATTTCCCTAACCCGATACCACTGAGCATGCACCTTAATTTTTCCATCGGTGTTCATTCTTTTTGCAAATCCATTCTATTGAGATGTATATGGAGTAATCTTCTACCTTCCTATATCGCACTTCTTACAGAATTCTTCAAATTCATTCCCGTAGAACTCTCCACCATTATCTGTCCACAAGAGCCTTAAACTCTTTAAACCTGTCAAAGATTTCATATTTCTTCCTAAGGAAATATATCCAAGTATTCCTTGAGAAGTCATCTATAAATGAGACATAGTACACATATTGTATAAATTATGGAACTGACACAGTTCCAAACACATCACTATGAACTAGTTGTATAATTCCTTCTGCCCTCATTGCACTAGAGGGGAATATTACTCGATTCTTCTTCCCATATACACAATGTTCACAAAAATCAAAATTCAAAGAGAATTTAGACATACCTTTACCATGTAGTAGTCGAAGACCCTTCTCTCCAATATTCCCCAGTCTCTGATGCCACAGCATAACCTTTTTTCTAGAGATTGTAGGAGTTCTTTCTTATTCAACTCCAATATCATGAACAATGGAACTATTACACCCATCACTAATAGTGCTTCCTTGCATCTTATACTGAGTTCCAAACCAAAATCCCTTCACCAAAACCATTGCTCCTCGAACCATCCTACATGTTTCCTTTTCAAATATTGTTTTTACCCCTACATCATCCATTTTTCTTACAGAAATCAA
>JZKD02S2329611.1:917901-932253 GCA_000966675.3 Picea glauca
CACAAACAATACACAATGGATCTATGTCTCAAAGTATATCAAGAGGATAACTAGAGAAATTAGATGAACAAACTGATCCTCTAAAAGTACCAATGTCATATGGGTGAGTGGTATTTTCTTTCACAACTCAAACAACAACATAAAGTGGAGATGCTACTAAGGTCTGAGATCTTCAATCCTAACTCATCAGGGTACGAATATGCACCATTTGAGTAAATGTGTTGATGTCAAACATGGGAAAATCATTTGATTACCGATCATTAATGTGTACCATTAACAAACATGAGATAACCCACCAATAATTATAATGGGAATCAAGGTAACTAATACATTCTAGCAAGTGTGAATAGATGTGTAGTCATAAAAAACTTGTAGATTCTATCGATTAGGGGAAATTGGCATATTCCCAATGCCAATAGTGAGGGATCCTTCCCCTTATTAATGCAAGCCCCAAGGTAATATAAAGTTTCTAGATCCCATTCTTAAAGAAAATGAGTCAAAGTTGATGGGAAGAGATATGTTGTAAGGAGGGCATTGAGGCATCCCTCATCATCCAACATGAAAAAACATAAGGAGAAATATTTGGAAGGACTCAGATGAAAAATTTGGAAGAGAAAACCATCGAGTACGTCTCTTTCATGTGCCAAATGGAATAACACATGGAATATACCCTCTAAGAAAAAACCAATAATGAAAGCTATTGATAGAGATGAGTAATTCCATCAATGATGAAGATGGAAACCAAGTTACAACGTGAATCCCAATATGTGAACAAATTTCTTGTCTTCAAATGCATAAGAAACCACTCAGCCAACAACCAATGATGATTTGTCATTTGTTGAGCACAAGGTAACCTAACAATGATGGAAACAAGCCTAGGGTGATATGACTCTAGGTCAAACTCTTAGAGAAATCTGTCATAGTCGATAAGAGATGATGCACTAGTGAGAATTCAATGGGGAACTTCCATACTGGCATGAGTAACAGACAAAGATATTGATAGAACTTGATAACTGCTTTACAATTGGGAATGTTGACATGAAAGGTTAGGGAATTTGAGGAATGATCGACACAGGCTAAAACATTCCTTAAACATAAGAATGACACAACAGTGACTTGGACAACATTTGACACCAAGTGGAACAATAATCTAAGTTTGTAATGTATGAGGCACCAAAAAAACTCTCCATGATGATTGGAAAAGTAACCAGTCCAATTAACAAAACTTAAAAAATCAAGGTTTGGCTTCCTAAGGTCATACTAAAGCAAACTTGTTGAGAAGACAAGTCAAAACTAGGTGCTTTCTTTAAGGGAGACATGAATCAACACAATTTCCAACAAAACAAAGATCTTTATTCTACCCCCTCCATCTCTTTTTTAATTATATTTTATTGTTTGTGTCATTTTCATATTAGTAAAGATTGTAAAAGAATAAAATTATGTTAAAATATAGTGGATGAAACGAGTTTCGCGGGGAAATAAAACTAGTTCCAAGTGCATGGAATATGCCCCTGCAAAATTCATGGAGGATGTGTAGGATATGAACACTCTTTGTGGTGTTTCCTTCAGAGATAGGGTTATGAGATGTAGAGGCAACAAATGAAAAGGAAAGTGGATAAAGAGAATGCATATGCAACTAGTAGCAAATGGTAAATCGAGGTTGGCATTAGGCTTAAAAAATAAAGCAGTGATATGCGACGTAGCAATGCAATTTGAAATGAAAAAAGGGAGTCCCATTTGTAATGGCCAACAATAGTTTCAAAACACCTCATGCAACTTCAACGCAAATTCATGGTGGGACAAAAAAGGGGACTCGCGAGCCTATACAAAAAATCAAGCATGGGCATCAAAATGTCAAATAGGGTTCTAACTAGGGAATCCATGATCGATAGGCTCTATGATGTGAATTGCAAAACTTTTAAAACGACAAAGAAGGACTTCATGTTTCAACTCAGTGGGGTCAATTTTCAGGAAAAATAAAACAAGAAATGGATAATTCACAAGCCAAGAAGGAAACCTAACCTATATTCCAGTTTCCAGATCGTTACTTATTAGAACATATCAATGTGGACTAAAGTGATGAAAAGTGCCAAAGAAAATGTCTCTAAAGTCTTGTATGTATGACCAACCACACTCATCCAAAAGTTAATAAGTCCAATATATAAAACTATCATAAAAAATCATTCTTTGGAACACAAAACTTGAAAACAACAAACCTTAAAAGTACAATATGTAAAAAAGCACTACACAACCTTGTGGCTTATGTGTAACACTTCTTCAAAGTTCAAGTAGAGCACATTCCTATGGTCAGGCCAAGGATTTCTTTCGTAGTCATTCTGTAAAGTTTCTAGTTCAGGAAAATATAACAATATATGATGCATTTATTCTCATGGTATACCATCCATAGTCATGGCCTCGAGGATAGACTCATCTGAAGGAAAGTCAACATATAATAAATCACATGAACTAGGAGGATTGACGACCCTGATGGGTGACATGAAATGATCATATTACATATAATGATCGAGATTCTGATTAGAGGTGGCATAGTATATCAATGAATACTCACAAGTACTAGGACATGAGGACCCACAATAGTGAGATCAAACTCAAGAGGAAAATCATAGTCCTTCGGACCAACAGGGGGAGGCAAGAGCTTATGTGTTCCCATTGGATAAATTGCATGATCAATTGTTGAGACCTTGTCTCAAGAAGGTGGACATGAGCATAAATGATAGTTCTGATAAGAAATCAAACACTGAGGATATTGATCTGAAAATCCGTAGATGTAAAATTAGTTCTTAAATACACATAAACATCCAATCAGATTCGGGAAATGAAGATTGTCTTTGACTATTTGAAAATAACATGTGAATGTCTTACTTATCCATAAACTTTAATAACATTGATGAATAAATTGTAGAAATAATATGTGGAAATAAATTAAAATAAGATCAACAACAATTCAAATGGCACATAAACAATTTGTTAATGGAGTTCACCCATCTTGGGCTATGTCTCCAGGTCTCGTTTCAATCAGTGAGATTGCTCAATTAATGCTCAAATGAAAAAATTACAATGAAAGGACTTACAAATACCAATTTTTTGAATACATCCTTCAAGTCTGCTTCTCAATCCCATAAACAAAGGTCATTACTGAATTCCTCACGAAATTCGAAGAAAAATGAGTATAAACTTGACTATGTTCTGAACAGGTTACAAAAGACCCCTTTTTGCACATATAACGAGACTATGGGTCTCATACATGACACTCTTAAATAAGACTTTCATAAACAACACTTTGCACAAAACCAACATCACCATAAGATTACTCTCGAAATTCTAAGAAAAATGAGTATAAACACTCTATAACTTCCTCAAAGCACTCAATGACACGCAATACAAGGAAAATCTAGACATGGAACACCTCTTCCACACAAATCGAGACAAAAATATGCAATTCGAATGAATTTATATGCAGGCCCTCTCTTTGGCACACATTTATGTGTTCATGCATTGGTTTATGTTCCCATTAAATAGGCCTAGGTCGGCCAAAAACATGTTTAACCTTCATGTTGACGCAAGCATCAAATTAAATAATATTTTTTTGGGTTGTTTTAACAACCAACAAATGTGGAGCAATGGTAAGGGAATCTAGTTAAGGCGTTGGAATATTCTCCCATAGGTCATGGATTGAATTCTCATCCAACCCAATTGTTTTGATCGGAGAGTGCCACGTGGCACTCTCTGATTGGTCCATGTGTCATTTTTTCATTGGTTAACCTGTCTGCAACATCACTGTACAGATATTCCACCTCAACATCTTTTCACCTGCCACCTATACCTTCCACATCATCGTATGAATGCCACATCATCGATATAGATGACACGTGGCACTTTTTTATTGGTCCAAATGGACCCTCAAAAATGCCATTTCTGGATGACATGTGGCATCCTGTCATGATGCCACATCATCATGATTTCATCTGTCAATTGTACGACCTTTAAAGACATAACACGTGCCATCCTATGGGATTTCCACGTGGCACCTGTGCTTTGACTTTTTCCCTAGTTTGACCTAACTTTGACCGACCATAACTTCTTCATACGATCTTCACTTGAGGCGATTTTTGCATCATTGGAAGGCTAGCACAGAGCTCTATAAAATGAATTTGTTTTCAAAATAATTTTATAATATCAAGTTTTGAGCATTTTGGATCCTCTTGGATCGGTTTTTAGCATTTCGGATCCTCCTAAATCACACCTCCCCACTGATGAAATTTTGGACCTCCAAAAGTATGGATCATTAAAAAATGAAGCGAGGATACTTTCTCCTCACAATATCGTCCATCCATCATGCTTGTATAATGAGCACTTGACTCATCACAACCATAATGATGATCAAAACAAGATTGCTGACCAAGTTGACCATTCCCTTAAATTCACAAACTTTGTCATTCATTTTTGCAGCTACTCCATTGATTAGTAGTAAACTGAATATACATATGTGAAAGAGAATGAACCATAAACATGTTTTCCCTTCTTAACAAGAACACCATCAACCAAAGGGATTGTTTTACTTTCAACCATAGGCTGTAGATCTCGATCCTGGATACTAGTATTAACTAGCATTTTCACATGCCCTGTAGTGAAAACTATCAAATTAGTATTCATATGATGAGCTCTCACAATGAACACAATACCATCCTTGAAAATATGATACTTGTTCTTTTCCCTGTAGAAAATGGCCTTCCTATCATACAAGTATGGACTTCCCAAAACCATCCCACAAATGTCGAGTGGAACCACATCTAACTCTACCTCATCAATGAAACTGGATGTGATCGCAAATCGTAACTTGCATTGCTTAGTTACCTGTACTTGAGCATTATCACAAATCCATCCCAAAGGATACAATCTCAGATGAGGCCTAGTTTCCAATCCAAAATTCTGAACAACTTTCTCTGAAATAAGATTTACTTGTGATCCAATATCAACAAGTGTATTAATCTTGTTGTTCTTTGAAATAACTCGTAAATGAAACAAATCATTTATTTTCCTTCCATAAGGATTTACTTTAGACTTTGTAGAAGAAGTCTGGGAACTGAAACTTGCAACAAAAGATTTACCTTTGATGCCCATAATTGTAACCTTGGTTTCATCCCCAGAATATGATCCAAGATGTTTAACTATGGTTGTGATCTTCTTTTCACCCTTCATCGGTTGAGCCCATTTCGGTTTCAATTTCAGTTCCAACAATGCTTCTCATCATGTCCTTTCTTCTCATAGTGAGAACATGTAGGCTTCTTCTCTTCATCTTTCTTCATTGTAGTTGTCTTCTTACTCTTTCTTTTTCCCTTCAACTTCCCCTTGAATTCATGTGGATCCTTTGACACATCCTCAACAACATGTTTTCCTTTGTTGACTTCAATATGAGTAGCTTGAACTAATACTTCATCACTATTAGTAGGATTAAACATCAATATAGTATGGAGAAGATATGAGTGCATTCCACCAATATACTTTAGAAGAGTTTCAAGATTATGCAATGGAATTCCCAAAGACAAATCCTTCCTCTTAAATTCTTTTGTATAAGCTTGAACATTTTTCCCTTTTCCTTGTCTTAAATTTTACCAAGTAATCATTGATGTTTTCATATAAGATAATGGATAACATTTATTTCTTAATGCAGCAGTAAATTCAATCCAGGAAGAAATGATTTTACCATGTTGAATAAGATCAAGTTGTGTCTGAATCTCCCACCATATCAAAGTTGTGTCGCTTAGGAGAAGAGTAGCCAAATGTATCTTTGCAGTGTCATTTATGATTTTTTGTACTCTACAATACAATTCAATTTGTTTGACCCAATTATCCAACTTCTCTGAATTCAACTCTCCATCATAAGTAGGAAAATCAAACCTTACATCTAGCTTTAACAAAGGAAAATCATGAGAATGAGAAGACTTCTTACAACGTTTTTTCCTCTTATGAGAAGAATATCCACTTCCATCAGAAAAAGATGATGACGATGATGATGATGACGATGATGGAGATGAAGGAGACTCTGTAGGTTCTTCACCTTCTCCTTCTCCTTCGACTTTCTAGGTATTCCCACAATTCCTTAAGCATATTTTTCATCTCAAGGAACATCCTTCGAAATTCCTTATCATCCTCAGAAAGAAATTTTTCATGCTCCATTTCTTTCCTTCAAAATACACGTNCACAAACAATACACAATGGATCTATGTCTCAAAGTATATCAAGAGGATAACTAGAGAAATTAGATGAACAAACTGATCCTCTAAAAGTACCAATGTCATATGGGTGAGTGGTATTTTCTTTCACAACTCAAACAACAACATAAAGTGGAGATGCTACTAAGGTCTGAGATCTTCAATCCTAACTCATCAGGGTACGAATATGCACCATTTGAGTAAATGTGTTGATGTCAAACATGGGAAAATCATTTGATTACCGATCATTAATGTGTACCATTAACAAACATGAGATAACCCACCAATAATTATAATGGGAATCAAGGTAACTAATACATTCTAGCAAGTGTGAATAGATGTGTAGTCATAAAAAACTTGTAGATTCTATCGATTAGGGGAAATTGGCATATTCCCAATGCCAATAGTGAGGGATCCTTCCCCTTATTAATGCAAGCCCCAAGGTAATATAAAGTTTCTAGATCCCATTCTTAAAGAAAATGAGTCAAAGTTGATGGGAAGAGATATGTTGTAAGGAGGGCATTGAGGCATCCCTCATCATCCAACATGAAAAAACATAAGGAGAAATATTTGGAAGGACTCAGATGAAAAATTTGGAAGAGAAAACCATCGAGTACGTCTCTTTCATGTGCCAAATGGAATAACACATGGAATATACCCTCTAAGAAAAAACCAATAATGAAAGCTATTGATAGAGATGAGTAATTCCATCAATGATGAAGATGGAAACCAAGTTACAACGTGAATCCCAATATGTGAACAAATTTCTTGTCTTCAAATGCATAAGAAACCACTCAGCCAACAACCAATGATGATTTGTCATTTGTTGAGCACAAGGTAACCTAACAATGATGGAAACAAGCCTAGGGTGATATGACTCTAGGTCAAACTCTTAGAGAAATCTGTCATAGTCGATAAGAGATGATGCACTAGTGAGAATTCAATGGGGAACTTCCATACTGGCATGAGTAACAGACAAAGATATTGATAGAACTTGATAACTGCTTTACAATTGGGAATGTTGACATGAAAGGTTAGGGAATTTGAGGAATGATCGACACAGGCTAAAACATTCCTTAAACATAAGAATGACACAACAGTGACTTGGACAACATTTGACACCAAGTGGAACAATAATCTAAGTTTGTAATGTATGAGGCACCAAAAAAACTCTCCATGATGATTGGAAAAGTAACCAGTCCAATTAACAAAACTTAAAAAATCAAGGTTTGGCTTCCTAAGGTCATACTAAAGCAAACTTGTTGAGAAGACAAGTCAAAACTAGGTGCTTTCTTTAAGGGAGACATGAATCAACACAATTTCCAACAAAACAAAGATCTTTATTCTACCCCCTCCATCTCTTTTTTAATTATATTTTATTGTTTGTGTCATTTTCATATTAGTAAAGATTGTAAAAGAATAAAATTATGTTAAAATATAGTGGATGAAACGAGTTTCGCGGGGAAATAAAACTAGTTCCAAGTGCATGGAATATGCCCCTGCAAAATTCATGGAGGATGTGTAGGATATGAACACTCTTTGTGGTGTTTCCTTCAGAGATAGGGTTATGAGATGTAGAGGCAACAAATGAAAAGGAAAGTGGATAAAGAGAATGCATATGCAACTAGTAGCAAATGGTAAATCGAGGTTGGCATTAGGCTTAAAAAATAAAGCAGTGATATGCGACGTAGCAATGCAATTTGAAATGAAAAAAGGGAGTCCCATTTGTAATGGCCAACAATAGTTTCAAAACACCTCATGCAACTTCAACGCAAATTCATGGTGGGACAAAAAAGGGGACTCGCGAGCCTATACAAAAAATCAAGCATGGGCATCAAAATGTCAAATAGGGTTCTAACTAGGGAATCCATGATCGATAGGCTCTATGATGTGAATTGCAAAACTTTTAAAACGACAAAGAAGGACTTCATGTTTCAACTCAGTGGGGTCAATTTTCAGGAAAAATAAAACAAGAAATGGATAATTCACAAGCCAAGAAGGAAACCTAACCTATATTCCAGTTTCCAGATCGTTACTTATTAGAACATATCAATGTGGACTAAAGTGATGAAAAGTGCCAAAGAAAATGTCTCTAAAGTCTTGTATGTATGACCAACCACACTCATCCAAAAGTTAATAAGTCCAATATATAAAACTATCATAAAAAATCATTCTTTGGAACACAAAACTTGAAAACAACAAACCTTAAAAGTACAATATGTAAAAAAGCACTACACAACCTTGTGGCTTATGTGTAACACTTCTTCAAAGTTCAAGTAGAGCACATTCCTATGGTCAGGCCAAGGATTTCTTTCGTAGTCATTCTGTAAAGTTTCTAGTTCAGGAAAATATAACAATATATGATGCATTTATTCTCATGGTATACCATCCATAGTCATGGCCTCGAGGATAGACTCATCTGAAGGAAAGTCAACATATAATAAATCACATGAACTAGGAGGATTGACGACCCTGATGGGTGACATGAAATGATCATATTACATATAATGATCGAGATTCTGATTAGAGGTGGCATAGTATATCAATGAATACTCACAAGTACTAGGACATGAGGACCCACAATAGTGAGATCAAACTCAAGAGGAAAATCATAGTCCTTCGGACCAACAGGGGGAGGCAAGAGCTTATGTGTTCCCATTGGATAAATTGCATGATCAATTGTTGAGACCTTGTCTCAAGAAGGTGGACATGAGCATAAATGATAGTTCTGATAAGAAATCAAACACTGAGGATATTGATCTGAAAATCCGTAGATGTAAAATTAGTTCTTAAATACACATAAACATCCAATCAGATTCGGGAAATGAAGATTGTCTTTGACTATTTGAAAATAACATGTGAATGTCTTACTTATCCATAAACTTTAATAACATTGATGAATAAATTGTAGAAATAATATGTGGAAATAAATTAAAATAAGATCAACAACAATTCAAATGGCACATAAACAATTTGTTAATGGAGTTCACCCATCTTGGGCTATGTCTTCGGGTCTCATTTCAATCAGTGAGATTGCTCAATTAATGCTCAAATGAAAAAATTACAATGAAAGGACTTACAAATACCAATTTTTTGAAGACACCCTTCAAGTCTGCTTCTCAATCCCATAAATAAAGGTCATTACTAAATTCCTCACGAAATTCGGAGAAAAATGAGTATAAACTTGACTATGTTCTGAACAGGTTACAAAAGACCCCTTTTTGCACATATAATGAGACTATGGGTCTCATACATGACACTCTGAAATAAGACTTTCATAAACAACACTTTTACACAAAACCAACATCACCATAAGATTTCTCTCAAAATTCTAAGAAAAATGAGTATAAACACTCTGTAACTTCCTCAAAGCACTCAATGACACGCAATACAAGGAAAATCTAGATATGGAACACCTCTTCCACACAAATCGAGACAAAAATATGCAATTGGAATGAATTTATATGCAAACCCTCTCTTTGGCACACATTTATGTGTTCATGCATTGGTTTATGTTCCCATTAAATAGGCCTAGGTCGGCCAAAAACATGTTTGACCTTCATGTTGACGGAAGCATCAAATTAAATAATATTTTTTTGGGTTGTTTTAACAACCAAAAAATGTGGAGCAATGGTAAGGGAATCTAGTTAAGGCGTTGGAATATTCTCCCATAGGTAATGGATTGAATTCTCATCCAACCCAATTGTTTTGATCGGAGAGTGCCATGTGGCACTCTCTGATTGGTCCATGTGTCATTTTTTCATTGGTTAACTTGTCTGCCACATCACTGTATAGATATTCCACCTCAACATCTTTTCACCTGCCACCTATACCTTCCACATCATCGTATGAATGCCACATCATCGATATAGATGACACGTGGCACTTTTTTATTGGTCCAAATGGCCCCTCAAAAATGTCATTTCTAGATGACATGTGGCATCCTGTCATGATGCCACATCATCATGATTTCATCTATCAATTGTATGACCTTTAAAGACATGAAACGTGCCATCCTATGGGATTTGCACGTGGCACCCATGCTTTGACTTTTTCCCTAGTTTGACCAAACTTTGACCGACCATGACTTCTTCATACGAACTTCACTTGAGGCAATTTTTGCATCATTGGAAGGTTAGCACAGAGCTCTATAAAATGAATTTGTTTTCAAAATAATTTTATAATATCAAGTTTTGAGCATTTTGGATCCTCTTGGATCGGTTTTTAGCATTTCGAATCCTCCTGAATCACACCTCCCCACTGATGAAATTTTGGACCTCCAAAAGTATGGATCATTAAAAAATGAAGCGAGGATACTTTCTCCTCACAATATCGTCCATCCATCATGCTTGTATAATGAGCACTTGACTCATCACAACCATAATGATGATCAAAACAAGATTGCTGACCAAGTTGACCATTCCCTTAAATTCACAAACTTTGTCATTCATTTTTGCAGCTACTCCATTGATTAGTAGTAAACTGAATATACATATGTGAAAGAGAATGAACCATAAACATGTTTTCCCTTCTTAACAAGAACACCATCAACCAAAGGGATTGTTTTACTTTCAACCATAGGCTGTAGATCTCGATCCTGGATACTAGTATTAACTAGCATTTTCACATGCCCTGTAGTGAAAACTATCAAATTAGTATTCATATGATGAGCTCTCACAATGAACACAATACCATCCTTGAAAATATGATACTTGTTCTTTTCCCTGTAGAAAATGGCCTTCCTATCATACAAGTATGGACTTCCCAAAACCATCCCACAAATGTCGAGTGGAACCACATCTAACTCTACCTCATCAATGAAACTGGATGTGATCGCAAATCGTAACTTGCATTGCTTAGTTACCTGTACTTGAGCATTATCACAAATCCATCCCAAAGGATACAATCTCAGATGAGGCCTAGTTTCCAATCCAAAATTCTGAACAACTTTCTCTGAAATAAGATTTACTTGTGATCCAATATCAACAAGTGTATTAATCTTGTTGTTCTTTGAAATAACTCGTAAATGAAACAAATCATTTATTTTCCTTCCATAAGGATTTACTTTAGACTTTGTAGAAGAAGTCTGGGAACTGAAACTTGCAACAAAAGATTTACCTTTGATGCCCATAATTGTAACCTTGGTTTCATCCCCAGAATATGATCCAAGATGTTTAACTATGGTTGTGATCTTCTTTTCACCCTTCATCGGTTGAGCCCATTTCGGTTTCAATTTCAGTTCCAACAATGCTTCTCATCATGTCCTTTCTTCTCATAGTGAGAACATGTAGGCTTCTTCTCTTCATCTTTCTTCATTGTAGTTGTCTTCTTACTCTTTCTTTTTCCCTTCAACTTCCCCTTGAATTCATGTGGATCCTTTGACACATCCTCAACAACATGTTTTCCTTTGTTGACTTCAATATGAGTAGCTTGAACTAATACTTCATCACTATTAGTAGGATTAAACATCAATATAGTATGGAGAAGATATGAGTGCATTCCACCAATATACTTTAGAAGAGTTTCAAGATTATGCAATGGAATTCCCAAAGACAAATCCTTCCTCTTAAATTCTTTTGTATAAGCTTGAACATTTTTCCCTTTTCCTTGTCTTAAATTTTACCAAGTAATCATTGATGTTTTCATATAAGATAATGGATAACATTTATTTCTTAATGCAGCAGTAAATTCAATCCAGGAAGAAATGATTTTACCATGTTGAATAAGATCAAGTTGTGTCTGAATCTCCCACCATATCAAAGTTGTGTCGCTTAGGAGAAGAGTAGCCAAATGTATCTTTGCAGTGTCATTTATGATTTTTTGTACTCTACAATACAATTCAATTTGTTTGACCCAATTATCCAACTTCTCTGAATTCAACTCTCCATCATAAGTAGGAAAATCAAACCTTACATCTAGCTTTAACAAAGGAAAATCATGAGAATGAGAAGACTTCTTACAACGTTTTTTCCTCTTATGAGAAGAATATCCACTTCCATCAGAAAAAGATGATGACGATGATGATGATGACGATGATGGAGATGAAGGAGACTCTGTAGGTTCTTCACCTTCTCCTTCTCCTTCGACTTTCTAGGTATTCCCACAATTCCTTAAGCATATTTTTCATCTCAAGGAACATCCTTCGAAATTCCTTATCATCCTCAGAAAGAAATTTTTCATGCTCCATTTCTTTCCTTCAAAATACACGTTCAATCTCAGGGTTAAATTCTTAAAGTGTTCCTTCACCTCGCTTGGATACCAAATTGATATGAAAATCCTTAGATGTAAAATTAGTTCTTAATAGACATACATATCCGATCATATTCGGGAAATGAAGATCATGTTTGACTATTTGCAAATAACATGTGAATGTCTTACTTATCCATAAAATTTAATAACAGTGATGAATAAATTGCGGAAATTAAGTAAAATAAGATCAACAAAAATTAAAATGCCACTTAAACAATTTGTTAACAGAGTTCACCTATCTTGGGCTACGTCTCCGGGTCCCTTTTCAATCAGTGAGACCGCTCAATTAATGCTCAAATGCCAACATTACAATGAATGGACTTACAAATATCAAGTTTTTGAAGATACCCTTCAATTTTGTTGCTCGATCACATAAACAAATGTCATTAATAAATTCCTCACGAAATTCTGAGAAAAATGAGTATAAACTTGACTATGTTTTGAATAGGTGCCAAAAGACCCCTTTTTGCATGTATAACGAGATTATGGGTCTCATACATGACTCTGAAATGAGAATTTCATAAACAATAATTTTACACAAAACCAACATCATCATCAGATTCCTCTCGAAATTCTGAGAAAAACGAGTATAAACACTCTATACCTTCCTCAAAGAATTCAATGGCACACAAAATGAGGCAAATATGAACTTGGAACACCTCTTGCACGTAAATCGAGACAAAATATGAAATTGGCATGAATTTCTATGCATTTCCTCTCTTTGGCACGTATTTCTATGTTCATACATTGGTTTATATTCCCATTAAATAGGCCTAGGTCGGTCAAAATCGTGCTCGACCTTCACATTGACGCAAGCATCAAATTAAATAATATTTGTTTGGGTTGTTTTAACAACCAACACATGTTGGGCATTAGCAAGGGAATCTAGTTAAGGAACTAGAATATTCTGTGAAATGTTTTCCCATAGGTCATGGGTTTGATTCTCAACTAACCCAATTGTGTTGATTATCCCTTAGCCATTATTGGTCATATTGCTACTTGTATATATAAAATATAAAAAAAAACTATAAAAATTTGTTATTTAAAAAAAAAAAAAAATATTTTCTATTTAATTTTGTCCATAAAAATTCTTTATAAAATTTGTTATTTAAAAAAAAAAATCTATTTTTTATTTAATTTTGTCCATAGAAATTCTTTATTTGACATGGCATTTTGATAAAAAAAACTTCCAAAATGTGTATGTTTTTTTATTCGACATGACATTTTGATAAAAAAAAACTTTCAAAATGTGTATGTTTTTTTGTTATATATACTTTGTATATTTTGTTGGTAAATCATTTAAAATAGTGTTCTATTCACTTTGTAGTGAAGTTAAGGTTAAAAAATGTTAAAAATAATATTTTAAATTTTATTTAGAGTGTATTGTATCCGCAGTTAATTAATGATATATAATTAGAAAAATCTTAATTTCAAATAAGTTTCTTTTTTTCTAGAAAAAAAAATTAATAAAGAAACATTTTAAATAAAAATGAAAACAATTGAAAAAAATACATTTGAAACACAAATGTTGATACATAAAAAAAAAGGTGTTATTTATAATATCACTTTTCAAAATGGAGATAAAAATAGACACTAAATAAGGCCTCTAAAAAAACAAGAATTCTAGAAAGTTCTCATTAAATTGATAACATTGTTATGATATCTCGATCTTTAATGTGTCACATGATTCGATTTTGATATGAAGAACTTTGTTTCACTAAACCTTATGCCATTTAAAATGGAGAATACATCACATGTAATATCGAATTTTCTTTTTATGTTGTGCTCAATATGGAAATTATTGGTACTCTGCACATGATTTGAAAGTTGTTAATGGCATATGAGCCTTGTTGCCTCAAAACTTTAAAAC
>JZKD02S2329611.1:966353-988214 GCA_000966675.3 Picea glauca
GGACTGGCTGCTTCCTCGCTATCCAAACTGAAATTGTTATGTCCTTCTTTGTATAAATCCCTCTCGGTTGCTGAGAAGGAACTCTCCAGTGGCTTCTCTTGGCTCTCCAATACACACTGTGTAAATGATCCGGGAGTAGGTGAGTCATGCATACTTGCTCCTCTACAGACTGGCGCTCCCTCTGTTGTCCCCTTGCCCTTGCATCATACTCCCGCCAGTCCCTTGGACGTGCCTTCCTCTCCTACCTCCTCCCTTGTTGAACTGGATGTTTCCTCGTCGTTACTCCCTGACTTTAGTCAGCCTATTGACGAAGGCTCTAAGCTTCTGGCTGAGTTAAATTCCTCCTTCCCTGCTTCAGATCCTCCAGAAAATTTCACACATCTCCCTGTTTATCGAGGGAAAGAGCTCATCATCACAGCCTGTGGGGGAGGGTTCTTCTTCCACTAGACCCACCGATACTGTGGAGAAGACTTTTGCTTGGTCTAGAGGCATAGGCGTGGAGCTCTCTCCACTCCAGACACGTAGCACCAGAAAGAAAAAGGAACAACTGAACTCCACACAAGATCCTGCTGTCAACCCCTCCCAGGACGGAAAGGCCCTTAGAGAAATGAAGGCCTTGGCACGATCAAAGTAATGATTGTGCTCTCACTTAATATTCGGGGGATCGGGGGGCCCCTCAAGACGGCTTCCTTCCGACGGCTACTGGAGACCACGAAGCCCGACATTATTTTTCTTCAAGAGACCCTTACGGTGGAGCAAAAGGCTAGAGACTTCCTGCATCAGTTCCGATCTTCCTGGATTACTGTGGCTGTTAATTCTTTGGGTAATTCTGGTGGATTGCTGATGGCGTGGAATCCAGATTTATTTGAGCTACGTCCCTTTCTTTCCAGGGGAGGTATTCTGCTTATTGGCCGCTCCCTTGCATCCAATCAGGAGGTGGCCTTCCTCAACGTCTACGGCCCTTGTAGAGATAAACTGCCTTTCTGGGCACACCTATCTAAGAGTGGAATTCTTTCGATTCCCAATCTCATTCTGGGGGGCGACCTTAACATTATTCTATCGGCTGAAGAACACAGGGGAGGCTCTTTCCTGCCGGGATCTGCTGAGGCTTCATACAAACAGATTTTTGATTCTAATAATCTTATAGATGTACTGTCGACCCGTCTGACCCCCACCTGGCGTAATGGACGTGCTGGCCGGGATGCTATTGCTCGACGACTGGATCGCTTCCTTGTGGTCGATAGTCTCCTATCATCATCTGTTGCTCCGACTTCGTGGGTGGCGTATCCTTTCTATTCGGATCACGCCCCTGTTCTTCTCCAATTGCAGCCTACTGTACACAGACCGACACCCTTCAAATTCAATCATCATTGGTTAGCCATCGATTCCTATTCGGACCTTGTCCACGCTGTCTGGACTGACCACTGTTTTCTTGCGGAGGAAAATCCACAAATCCGCCTGGTCTGGAAGTTAAAATTCCTCAAAACAAAATCGATTGGGTGGCTAAAGGACAAGAAAATAGTGGAGGGGGCCCGCCTACAATTGCTGGAGACGCAGATCAATTCGATTTTACACAATTCCACTACCTCGACCTGGACTGTGGGGGAGTCCGACAGCCTTCGATAGCTTGAAACACACAGAGCGGCCATTTTACGAGAAGAGGAGTTATGCTGGAGATTGCGCAGCCGCGCAACTTGGCTCAAGTGCGGAGATTCAAACTCCAGTTTCTTTCATAAGGTAGCCAGTTTTAATAGAAATAATAAATCTATATGGTCTATTGAAAGTGAAGAAAATGGTCAAATTCGTGGGCAGAAAGATCTACTGACAGACGCTGCCTCCCATTTTTCACATTTGTACAAAGCATCTAACTTCCATAATCTCCGAGAAAAGGTATCCACGGCAAGTCTGTTTCCTCGATTCGTAACTGATGAGGAAGCCACAGTCCTCTTTAAGCCTGTTACTGTCACTGAGCTCAAAGATATCCTGTTACATTTTAAAAAAGAGCGGAGTCCGGGGCCAGATGGCTGGACCACGGAATTTTTCATTTACTACTTTGATCTAGTTGGTGTGGACCTTCTTCGGATGGTTGAGGATTCTCGCCTCAAGGGAAATATTGTTGGTGGCATTAACTCTACATTCTTGGTTCTTATTCCGAAGGAAAGCAACCCGATTTCCTATAATGGCTTTCGACCGATTGCCCTGTGTAACCTTATCTATAAGGTCATTGCTAAATTCATCTCAAATCGCATCAAGCCATATCTAGGGAAGAGTCTTTCGGAAGGACAGCTTGGTTTCTTGAAAGACAGAAGAATACAAGATGCAATCGGAGCTGCCCACGAGTGCCTCCACAGCATCAAGCAAAAAAACCAAAAAGCGTTGGCCTTGAAACTTGACCTTAAGAAAGCATTCGACTGTATAGATTGGGAGTTCCTGAGGCTCATTTTACATGTTGTAGGTTTCGGAGACAAACTCACAAGCTGTATCCTGGCATGTGTTACCAATGCAAATATTGTTGTCTTGATCAACGGCGAGGCTTCACCTTTTTTCAAAAATGAGAGGGGGCTCCGACAGGGATGCCCACTCTCCCCTTACCTCTTTATCCTGATTATGGAGGGCCTTAGTCTCCTTCTCACACAAAGCTACAATGCTCACCATATTTCTGGCATAAAGGTTTCAAAGTTTATTAATATCTTCCTCCTTATGTTTGTGGACGATGTACTCATCCTGACAAAAGCAGACTTTGCTGAATGGCTAGTTATATAGGATATTCTCAGCCTTTTCTGCTCGGTTTCAAGATTATCCATCAACCACTCGAAGTCCACAGCCCACTACTGGGGACTCTCGTCCCCTGATCTTCTCTGATTCAAGGATCACCTTCCCTTCTCCTTCCTTGATCTAAAGGAGGGGTTCAGGTACCTTGGGTACCAGCTGAAACTAGGAGCTACCCTCCCGGAGGACTGGCGCTGGTTAGTTGCAACATTTGAAAGAAAAATTGATTTTTGGTGCAATAAGTGGTTGTCCATGGGGGGCAGGTACATCCTGATAAAAACAGTGCTGGAAAGTCTTGCCGTTTTCTGGATGACCCTTGAGTGGGTTCCAAAAAAAGTCATCCATATCCTCCGCATACTTGCCTTCAATTTTTTGTGGAATGGACAAGCCTGTAGACGGCGAATTCATCTATGCGGTTGGGAAACGCTCTCCAAACCCCGAAGAGTGGGGGGCTGGGGTCTAAAGAACCTCTTTATTTTCAATACTGCCCTCCTTGCTAGCTCATTTTGGCGAGCAGCAACTCAGGAGTGTATTTGGCACCGAATCATTGCAGAAAAGTACATGGGCTCCTTACCGTTTAGTGCTTGGATACGAAAGTCTTCACTAAAGCAAAAGTGGGCTTCCCCCTTCTGGAAAGGCCTGGTTGTCGCTTCGCCTGTGATCCTTCACTGGCTTCGATGGAAGCTTGGATCTGGTAAGGAGATTTCATTGGGGAAAGATTTGATCCTCGGGCTGGAGGATAGTTCCCTCCTCTCACCATCTATTTGCCTTCATCTCCGCTCATTGAATTTATTGACCCTAGATCGAGTTCAAATACCGACTAGAGATCACACTATGCCGGATTTCTGGCTGGATTGCAGGGACCTGTCATTTAGTGGACAGTGGGCAGCTGAGTGGTCTCGTTTTACTCTTGCTATCAGAAGCGCAGGTATCTCATTAACTGATATGCCAGACACACTGCTGTGGTCGGGAGGGGATGCCACGGGTATCCTCTCGGTAAGAAACCTCTACACGGCCCTCCTCTTTCAAAACTTACATTGCGTTGACTCCTCCTGGTTCTTCCAGATCTGGAACTGGTCTATCCCGCTCAAGATCAAACTATTTCTCTGGCTGGCAGGGAAGGAGAAGATCCTAACCTGGGATTCGCTCCATCGACGTGGTTGGGAAGGGCCTAGTATCTGCCTTTTATGCCACCGGGCTCCAGAAGACGTTCATCACCTATTTGTCCACTGTATCTTTGCGAGGGAGGTCTGGACCTATCTCCTTAACCATTTCTCGCTCCCTTTCACCTGGCAAAGCGACTCCCTCTCTGACTGTTTTCAATTGTGGACCTCCCAAAGATCTCCTCCTTATTGCCTGGCAGCCCATGTCTGCTGGCAACTTTGGCTCACAAGGAACAGGGCGACCTTTGAGGATCGGACTCCATCCCTGCAGTCTGTTGTATACAGTGTACTGTCCACCTTCCACTGGAAACTATCTAGGGACATACCACATTTTCACAAAGCTCCAGATTTTAAGCTGCCAGAAGGTTATACACTTGCCTGCTTTGATGGTGTTGCGCAGGTTACTGGTCGTTGTGGCGCGGGAGGTATCTTCAAAACTCACCAATCAAGGATTACTAAATGGTATTTTAGCTGCGGTGAGGGCTCGAACACAAAAGCAGAGCTCCTGGGGCTCTGGACCACACTCTTCTTAGCTTCCTCGTGGTCTATCAAATTCATGATTGTTCTGGGTGACTCGCGTGTTGTTATTGATTGGATTAACCAAAAATCCAATCTGCGGTCCGTCCACATTGAAGGTTGGAAACATAAAACACAGGAGCTGTCAAAGCACTTTACAGACATCAGGTTTCATCATTTTTCCAGATCCTTCAACAGCGAAGCAGACGCACTATCTAAGAAAGCACTAAGTGTCGAGGTCGCTAGACTCTCCATCTTCCACTCTGACAGTGGAATTGATAGCTCTACGACTTGCTTTAGTATCTTCTGAACACGTTCACTGTCCGTTTTTGTAAGGATGCGATCATTTGGATTGCCTGAGGTTGATGACACGACCGGATACAGAGCGCAATTGAATTTCCTGAACAGGCTTTCTGTCCGATTTGGTTGGATCGAATCTGGGTTGCCTGTGGTAGAAGACAGGTCTCTGATCAGTGTTAGGCCGGTGTCCTGCGAGTCCCGTTGACTGTTGCCCCTCCTATTCTTGGCGACTTTATTGTTTCATGCTAACTGACTACTCGGCACATGGACAGTGATAAAATGCATGCCGCTGACATACTGTAAATGGATTTATATTAATTATAAATTTGAGTAATTTTTCTTTGGAAAAAAGGTTTGCTCCCGAGTGAGCCTACTCCTCGGGGTAGCAGCAATATCTATTTACCTATCCACTGCATGGATCCATCTGTCTCCTTCTGATTTATTAATTTCAAGGTACTTTGCATTTCTTGCTGATTTAATGGGTAACAGGAACATCTATATACCTATCCACCTCTTGCTCATTATATTTCATCTTTATATAATTTTGTCACAGCTTAGATACGTTCCATTTCATCTGAGAGAGCTCAGAGAGCACTCGTGATTACGATATGGAATACTTATCGCTCCTTCAAGAAGTGTGGCCATCGTGCACTTGCGCAGCAGTATTTTTGCTATTGCTTTTATGGGATGTGTATAGGGCGCTGAAGAGGAGGGCTCACTGGGCTCCCGGACAAGCTCTCGTTCTGAGCGCTCTCACTATCCAGATGCTCAGTTTGATAGATTATTCCGATATCAGCTATGTCAGCAGCGAGAACGAAAAATATCAGTTGTTATTTGATTGCACAAGACTTATGATATGTGTATTCATTGCCTATTTGCTTCCTTCTATGGTCCGTTCTAACTGGACTAGCGTGTGGAGCGATATGGGAGGATTGATATTGAGCGTCATTCTTCGTATGGCCTTGGAGGTTTACTTCGTTTGGAAATTATATTGGATACCCTCTCAGTCAGTCTGGTTCATAGTGTCAAACACTACCCTATGCACAGCCAGTTTAATGTTGGTCTTTCTCTTGAGCTGCGCGGTCTTAGCCGGTAAAAGTATTCGTTATATACTTTCATTAAAGATTCATTGGGCACTCTCGTGTTGTTCTGATTCCCCTTCTGTTGGAGAGCGTAAGAACTCTTGTTCTTCTAATTCCCCTGGAGAGTGTAAGAACTGGTGTTGTTCTCAAAACTTTGAAAAGTGTGAAAACACTGAGTGTAAGAACTCAGGTTGTTCTAATTCCCATAGAGAGTTTAAGAACTGGTGTAGCTCAAAAAACCTTGAAAACTGTGAAAACACTGAGGATCACGTCCTCAAATGCTGGATTGTGGCTCGTGTCTCCCACCCTGAATACATAATGGCCAGATCAGTTTTCAGTTCGTTAGCCGGAGTTGTAGTCACAATTGCTGTTGTCATCTTAGGTGTTAAATGGGCATGCCTTCATATTCCACTCGAATACGGCATCGCCCATAGAACAACAGTTTGTATTGAGTTTGCGTTCATACTAGTAGGATGGATAGTTGTCTCATTTAGATGGTTAACAGCAGTTCTGTATTTTCCAAGAAATGCGGAGTTCTTGCTTTACTTGGAGGATTTTTGGACAATGAGTATTGTTGACCTAAAAGCTGCTTGGGATTCCCATTTAAGAAGGAAAAAATTAGCTAAGGAAAGCCAATACAAATGGTTGAAGGAGAAAAAAATTAGCGAAGAAAAGCCATTACAAACGGCTATCGTTAATTTAATCACAGCAGTTCGGCTACATTCCATATTACTGCCCATGAGGGTTTGGCTGCAGAAACTCATGGTCTGGCTTAGTAAGGCCTGTTGGGGTCTCTCTCAGAAGCTAATGGGAATGATCCGGCCTTTTATAATAAACACTCAAAAGAGTTTGTTGTATGGCTCGTGCCGAAGTGGAGAAGCGGCTCCGTTTCGCAAGTACAAAAAAACTTTGGAATTCATACGAATGCCGGGAGAAAGCGCGGACAATTTGTGGATAGCCAATGAAATGGCTTTTAAAATGACAGAGGGTAAAATGGAAGAAGGCATTGAAAATGGTAAGGTCGATAGTCCAAAGTTGATCAAATTAATAAAACAACGCAAACCTGCATCATCGCCCGAATTGAAGAATGAAGATGAAAATTATTTCAATGGAATTATGCAAATGTCTTGGAAGGGGAAAGCAGTGTCATTGATGTGCTGTATGATCCACTTCTATGAGGACGGCATTGATTTTGATGTGATCAATGATGCTACCAGAGATAATATTATTAATGGTGGTATCAAAGATGATGTTGTTAATGCTTATAAAAAAGCCACTGTTATCAATGATGCTATGGAAGCCTGCTCCGACGCATGGGATTTGCTGGACTTTGTTGACAGTTCCGACAATGTGGGATTAGACATAGAATTCGACGATCTTAGGAACATGTGGCAGAAACATTTTCGGAACCTGGAGGAACTCAAAAGGGCTCTCGAACAACTTCAAATGGAAGAAAACGCAACCTGCGGATTGAAGGATTGGCACGGTTCCAAGGATTGGATGAGATTGACTGTGCATTGTAACTTGTACAAGAGATTGTACATGAAATTTCATTCCGTCGCTGAGATTTCACAGGAGTACCACTATTTAGGAAGCATATTGGCATATATTATTCATGATTGCCTCGAAAACGAGTTAAAGAAGGTGCTGATAAAAAAATGCAATAAATGGGCAGAGGACAGCAATGAACACGAGATTTACCTTGCAGCTTTTATAGCGGGTAAAGCCAAGGGACTGCGGGATAAGGTACAAGTGCATTAATTTCTACATATTATTGCGATTAATGTAAAATAGAAAGACGAAATACCTACCCAAATCCTGAGGGAGTGGGCTAAGGAGCAATTTTTTTTTTACGAGTTATTTATCAGGTAGGTTATTTTCAGGGTTGTTTTTAAATTTTTGGTTAATTCAGAACTTTGATCTATTGGCAATTCAGAATTCTGATCGATTTTCTGAGTATTTGGGTTGGTTTAAAATGGGGCAAAACCCTTAATGTAAAGTTATGAAATGCATGTAACTTTGATCCATGCGAAACTCAGACTACCCCTGAAAATTTGAAAACTGAGACTACCTCTGAAAATTTGACAGGATTCAAGAGTAGTCTGAGTTTCGCATGGATCAAAGTTCCAAATCCTTTTTTTTTTCCTGAAAAACTAACTTCAAAAAAAAAATTGCTCCTAAATTAACCTAACCTACACATTTATGTTAGTATGAAAATATACAATATAATGGCTATGTAATTTTGTCAATTTTCCAGATTGCAGAAGATGAAGCAAAAGAGAAAGACCAGGGCCAGCCTGACAATGTAAGCATTTATTAATTTCATAGGATACATATTATTTGGATTAATGTAAAATAGAAAGATTACCAATCAACAAGGTCTTAGAAACAATATTTATACTGTTAATGGAGATATAAAATATATAACCATGTGGTTTTGCCAACTCTCCAGATTGCAGAAGATGTTCAAGCAAGGGGGAATTCCTCGAGTTGTATTCTCGAGATTGCATGAAATCGTTGTATTCTCCTTGTGCTGGGATAGCAGGTTTGAAGTGGCAATTTTTGCTGCGTTTGATTAGAGTGTTTTATATTTCCATTTTGCATATCCAAAAAGTTAATGGATTTCGTTAGTGTCATACTATGCCAACTTCTGAATAGAATAGTTTTGTGTCTAATTAATGTATTTTTTTTAAAATCATTGTAAGCGCTGAAAGACCACAAAGCTGATCTCTTCCAATGTATTATATATTATATATGGTGTTGAATCAATATTTTAAGCAAATGTTAAATATTTTGTAACACAAGGTCGTGGAGAAAAGTTCTTTCTATTTCGCAATAGTATAATCTTGTTATACCTTTCATGTGTAACATTATTTCGGCACAGTGTTTAAGAATATGAATTTTTTAAGAATATATATTTTTTCTTATTTTGTAATATTATTTTTTTTTATAGTGTTTAAGAATATGTATTTCTTTTTAATAAATTATAGGTTCAAATTTAGAAAGAGTAGGATATATACATCTCAGATCCACATAAATGATTGTATTAATTTTGTAATTTTAAAAATAAATTGTGTATGGAGTTTTTAAATTTCTATACACACTTTATTTCTAGAATTACAAAATTAGTACAATCATTTATGCTGATATATGTGGATTGAGGTGTATATATCTTACTCCTTTTGAATTTGAACATGTGATCTATTAAAAAGAAATACATATTCTTAAACACTATGGAAAAATAATGTTATACAGTTTATTTCTAAAATTATAAAATTAGTTTATTTCTAAAATTACAAAACTAATATTATGAGTAATTATGAAAATCTACATTCTTTAATATTATAAATAGCTGTGAAAATCTACATTCTTTAATATTATAAGTAGCTGTGAAAATCTGCTTCTACTCAACGTTTACTCCCCAGATTTATCAACCGTATATCTAAACAGGCCTCTGGGATAATGACCCTTTGGAATAGAGACCTCTGAACTGAATTTATTTGGTCATTCAAAGCCAAAACTTATAACTTAAATTAAATTACCAATCGATCAGAAACCGACCGAGCTAGATGGTCGAAACCTCCATGTAGTGTGCACCCACACACTGATGACGAAAGGCCCGTTAAGATGCTCCTATAATAGATTAATCCTCTACATGAGATTTTGTTAGTGCATAATAAGCATAGTATTCAAAGTCATATTATTTTTATAATATTAATTTTGGCTCATGAATTTTATATTTACAATGTATTATCAAAATAAGTTCAAGAAAGTGAGAATTTGACCCTTCTCAAAAGATGGAGAGTTACTGCTGAAATTAAGTCCTGACAATCATAGATTTCGCCCTCTTCTATGATAAAGAAAACAAACTATGATAAAGAAAACAAAGGGAAAAAATACCTAAAATAAAAATAAGTTCAAGGAAGTGAGAATTTGACTCTGCTCAAAGGATGGAGAGTTATTGGAAGTTGAACTGAGTATTAAAATAACTTAGTAAGGTATCTAGCATTTAAGAACTTTCTAATTTAAATTCAGTTAGTAAATTGATAAGAGGGAAAGTCATTAAAAATTGTAAGGGGATATGGGGACACCTAGGAGCGATTCTAAGAGTGTCTTTAAGTGAGTGAGGGAAATAGGGGTAATTAATTAATTAATGAAATTAATTTATAGAGGAATGAAGGGGATAGGTGACACTTGTATGGGAAATTATTATTATGAATTAATTTATTGAACTTTAAATCAATGGGATTTTGGGAAAGTAGGGGACTTTGAAACTCTATATAATGGAGGGAGGAAAATGATGATGGATCTCTTCTGTTATGCGTAATGTTACCCTGCAAAAATTTATACTTGATTGACTTAGCTTGTGGGAGTTGGGATATCCAGCTCGGTGAAAAGTGGTAGCTCGGCCTTGTGAGGCGAGTTGGGAGCTAGCTGATACTCTGGTTAGTGTGTGTGGCCCATTTGCGGCCAGGAGGGCTAATGGGGAAGAAGAGTACCCCTAGCGTTAGCTAGGAGGTACCAGTGAAGTCTCATTGGTTTGCAAGTGGGAGTTGCACAAAGCGCGCGGGACATCAACTCAAAGTAGGCGATTAGGAAACAGTACGCTTCCTTGTTTCTGAATGGTATATTGTTAGTATGAGTTATGTTTTTAGTTCTATATGTTTAATTGGGTAAAGAAAATGATTGTCTTAGCATTTTAGTTGATCACTGAAATTCCCCATAGCCTTTAACTCGATGTTGACTTCCCATGGCCTTCGATCCTTACATGTCTTGACCATCCTATGGTTTATTGATTGTGATGATTGTGGCTTATGTTTTCCTTCATCCCTAGCTCATCAGTCCATGCCTAAGAAGTCGGTCAGAAGCTTGATCTACAGTCGTCGCTTCGGCGTTAATAGACCTATAGATCTCAATGCCCCGCTTTTCTATGTGTGGATGATGAGCAAAGGATGTTCCTGTTAGTCGTCTACCCCTATTGAATGTTCTTGGCTGATTGATGATCTTGTGCCTTCTTGTGCTTAATATCCCTGCATTTTTGGGTGATTATATCTGCACTCTATCTCTGCAATTTCTTGGTATAACCTCTAAGATTTATTGACAAACCGTAACACTTGTTGGATATCATCTCTGAGATTTTATTAATGAATCCCAATACTTGGATTGGTCCTTGACAGTGTTTTCGTCTTTGTAGTTGTTGTTGTTGTAACATTGTGACTTCTTTTTATTGTTGACTAAACCGCTAAATGCTTCTAGTTGAAATCGTTTCTACTATTGAACTAAACCCTTGAGTTATTTACATTAAATCCTTGTATTATCTTCGGTAAATTGTTTATATGCATTCAGTTTGAATTTGGTTATACTATTGAAACACAACATTAGAGTTATCAACAGTAAAGTACTTGGTGATTTCCCAACAAGGGTAGCGCTCGTGAGCGATTTTGTTTTCTGGTCATTTTACAACGAATTCGTCCTTCTCTTACCTAGCTAGTCCATCTAAATGACAACGAGTTTATTCTTGGAATGACAGCGAAAATGCGCCTCTGTCTACAAAACTTAATGGAGTGCCTGCGTTTTTGGACTTTAGTGACTCTGTTTTGTTGGGCATCAATCCAGTTTAGCTTAGCATTTTAATCCACTTTAGTATGTATTTTACACAGCAATCGGATTTTTGGACAGTCAGACGATTTAAAGGATAGTTGCAGATTCTTTAGACAGCAATTTAAATTTTGTGCATTAGTACCTACTTCACTTTTATACTCTGCGATTCCTCTGCGTTTGATTGAAGGGGGGGGGTCCACGATTTTGATTTCGTTTTAATTACAGTGAATCTCTTGGTGTTAAATACAGTGATACCCATGATTCTTTTACAATGATTTTCATGTGTGTCAATCTAGCGATTCCCTTGTTTTCCCGGTTGACTGCGATTTCATTTTTCCCCCTTCTTGCAAAAACGACGTGACACAGCAATTTAAATGATTAACAGTGATTTATAACCATTGTGAGACCTAGATGTAACTGTTGCAATTCCAGTAATAGGATTTATAATATTGGGTGACAAGGAATTAATTGTTGAAGGCGTGACTGTAGATTTATAAGACAACAAAATTTAGGTTCATGTTCTCTATCTACCCTCTACCCCAATTACAGCGATTAGCAACTTTGATAGCTTCAATTTATTTTTAGATAGCATTACCAGTTCAGGAATGACAGTGATTGGCTTTTATGATAGTCTCAGTTCTTTATTATGACAACGGTAAGCAGTTATTTGATATTAGATGTATTTAGCGATAGATATCAGTGTCAGATAATCAATGCTAGTGAGCGGTGTTATACAATTGATGTATATGTCAAATGGAAGTCGAATTTACTATATATATATATATATATATATATATATATACCTGGAGTGGACACTTTATTTACCTTGAGCGTGCTCTTGGCTATCACTAATTGATAATTGCAACTTGTGCATGCTAACCCTTTTTGATGATTCATTACTTAGTAGTTAATCTATCCTTCATCGTGTTGTAATCGGTAGTGTACATTAAAATCTTAAGTTAGGAAAAATTTATTCCTTGAGTGAAGATTGGAGAGCCTTTCGATTATTGTCTAGTCTTGATTTAGGAGTAATGATAATTTCTTAGAAATTTTACATTCTAGGGTTATGGCTTCCTTGTTTAGTGTTGAACCAGTAGGGTAAAAGTGTTGTTTAAGCGAATTGATGAAACCCCCTTTTAAATGGAAGGGTATATCGTTCCTTGAAGATTATAGTGTTTAATTTGTAGATCAGTTGGTTACTGCGTACTTGAACAATTTTATGATGGTTAATGAAATCCACCTAGGACATTGCGCCATAAAAGGCACCCACCTGAGAAAATCCTCATGAGAAGTTGAGAACCCTCAGGTTAGTTGCGCAAATTTAAGTCTGAGCAATGTCATCTACGTCTCGTCGACCCATTGATTGGGGGGGCATAGGTGTCATCTTCTTTCCAGTTATATCGTCTCCTAGCACATTGGATCTATCTCGAGTTCTTGGTCCAGATAGGTTATGTTGCGCCAGGGTTATTGTTGCACCTATCACCTGAGGACGTCATGAGTTCGAGTGAGGAGATCATGGCTCGCCCTATCGGGTGGAGGTGAATAATAACTTGGTCGGAGTCTGTGTTTTCCGTGTGGGTGTTGTTGATCATTGTGAGTTGCTAATGGCGCTTGGGTTGAACGCCTTCATGCATTGGGTTTGTGCACCCTTGAGTTTCAATGTTTTTGGTCGTCGATACCATTGTGTTGGGAATGTGGATGTGGTTCCTTAGCCTGTAGGCATCATCGTGTCGTGATGGATGGGTAGTCATTTCTATTTTGATCTATGCATGTTTCGCCCCTTTCCTCGCGATGCTAGTGCATTGAGTCGTTGTTGTCTGTTGTTTGATCGACGTGTGTGTGTTCGTCATCAACTTATGTGGTTAAACTATTGTCATCATCGCCTTCCTGCCTAAAACAAAAAAAAAAATTGCTTGTAGTCGTAACGATGGGGTCATTACATATGGTATCAGAATGGGTTCAACCCCACGACTATGGATCACCAAGATTTCCACTGCAGTAAAACTTTGAGTTTTAACCTAGCGCTTACTAAAACTTTAATGTATCCAGGCGGTGATCTCGATTAGAGGACACCACATAGGTTGTATCGCAGTGCCATGGGAGGAGGTGTGACGCCTCCAGAAGTTCCATCACCCTTGGAGTCTAACCCCTTGGGGGAGGAAAAATCCCTTGGGCTGGATTCAAAGGTTGTAAGCAATGATGATCGTCTGACCAGGGTCCTTCCAGAGGTGTTCAGAGGCCATGACTCACCTTTTGTATTGAGATGAGGCCGGGGCACCAGTACCCCTGAGGGTCCACAGCACGCCCAGTCAGTACCGTTAGTTTTCACTGCAAACTCGAGAAGGTCAAATTTCTCGAGTTCTTTGGTGCCTTGAACAGTGCAGCCGTCGATGCTTGGATGGAGAAGAAGACGAGGTGCTTGCACTTCATGACTATACCTCCAACATGAAGGTCTGCAGAGCGGTCCTTCAAATGAAGGGGAGCGCTCTTCTATGGTGGAAGACGCTCCTGCCACTTTTAAACATTATCGTCGAAGACATGTCATGGGAACATTTCGAGGAATGGTTCCAGGATAGGTATCTTTCTAAGGAATTCATTGAGCATCAGCTCAACGAGTTTGATGCCTTGTGACAAGGCATTCGTATGGTGCCCAAGTACGAGGCTTGTTTTTGGAGCTGCTTCGGTATTCTCCACACCAATTACCAAAGCGCCATTAAGATGGAACCTTTCGAGTTTCCTTATGGGTGACCGTGTCATATGCCTTTGAGTTGGGATCGGCTTGAGGATAGGGTCCTGGTGGGGCTAGAAGCGATCCAAGAATTGGAAGATTAAATGAAAATTATATGACAAAGGATCAAGGAAGCATAGGATCAACAAAAGAGTTATGTCGATGCACATCCTGTCGACCATAATTACGATGTGGCAATCGATTATTTTGTGGTGGAAATCGCATAAGAGTTCGATCAAGTTCGGAAAAGGGGCTAAATTATCTCCTAGGTTTGTGGGATCCTACAAGACGGTGGAAAAGAGAGGCTCATGGCCTAATGACTAGCCTTTCCTGATTCTTGAGGCGTATGCATGATGTCTTTCACGTCTCTGTGTGAGACATTATGCTTAGTAATCCTACACATGTTTTGACTTGAGCACCTTGCGGGGGTCAGATGAGGGTGCGCTCACAGCTGAGTCGATCCACATTCTGGATCATTGCATTCGTCAGCTACGACGTCGAATAGTAGATGAGGTCAAAGTCTAGTGGGACAACTATAGTCCACACTCAGCGACCTGGGAGGACACATATGATATGCGCCAGTAGTTTCCATTTTTGTTTGATAGATAGACTTATGACACTGTGATACACTTTATTTCAACACTTATACTGTGAAACTTCGGGATGAATTTTAGACCAAGAGAGGGTGTATGTAACATCCCGCTCTTGCGCACACTGAGCAAACTTATTCTTTGAGGACACTTTCTCGCAAGTGATCCAGATTATTATACTATTAAACTTTTGATTTGGATTATGAGGCGTTATGGGTTGATGACATGTTGTTTTGTTGCCTTGACATAGACATGTGTTATTGACTCGGTTTTACTAAGTGTGCAGAATTTTGGATCTCGAGGATGCAAAGGCATCGATGGAACCCTTTGGACTCCGGATCGAGTCGGGGAGTGAACTATTGGGGTTTGATTGTTTTATATGTGATATTAGTGCATCTGATTAGATGATATGATTATGGATATATTTTTGACATGACTCAATGATGCAGGCTGACGATAGCTTTTTGACCATACTCACATGTGGAGTAGAGGGGTCACATAGGACTACTAGAGATGTTGAAGGAGAGGTGTGGACAACAGCCCTGTCACAGCCTACTAGCACTCTCGTTGTGGCTCGAACTGTAGGTTAACGATTACCTAGTTTGAGAGGACCCACGATGTCATGAGGGCAGACTACGACAGTCGCTCACGGTGATTCTAAGGGGCGTGCAATAAGGCATGGGCCTTATTCCTTAGAGCCCCTTAGTCTCCCAAAAGATCACCTGGCGGAGTATTGACTCCAAGGGTTTTCGATGTCTACCAAGTTAGTTAAGAGGCGAGTGGCACCCTTGGATCATGTGGTGTGTCCTGAAGGGCACGTCGCGCAAAAAATGGGAAGAGGCGAGTGGCACCCTTGGAGCACGTAGTGTGTTATGAAAGGCATGTCGCACAAGAGAAACAGAAAGAGGCGAGTGGCACCCTTGGAGCACATAGTGCGTCCTGAAGGGCACATTGTGTTGTTATTTAATAATTGGATAAACCTATATGGCTTTAGGTTGAATAATGTGTTAGGAAAGATTTCAAACTTTTTCCCTAATAAAATGTCGCACGACCTAGGAAAATAAGTTCTAGGTCTAAAAATTACTGGTGGTAAAATTTCATCTTTTTTTTTTTTAATATATATATATATATATATATAATCTTCATTAATATTGTGACAAGAAGGGGGTAAGCAATTAAATTGATTTATAAAAATCTTTTGAGATAAAATTTAAAACGGGAATAATTGTTTTACTATATTATGCTAATTAAAAATTTATTCATTAAAAAGAAAAAGGGAAAAGAGGTAAGTTTCTGCACATGCCTTTTTGAGTTTAAATAAAAATGGGAAAGAGGGAAATCTAAAATAATTAGGAAACTAGGAAAAAATGGGAAACATAAAAGAAAGGGGAAACGCAAGGAAAAAGCAAATAGTCTAACTTAGTAAGGTATCTAGCATTTAATAACTTTCTAATTTAAACTCAACTAGTAAATTGATAAGGGGGAAAGTCATTAAAACTTGTAAGAGGATATGGGGACACCTAGGAGTGATTCTAGGAGTGCCTTTAGGTGAGTGAGGGAAATAGGGGTAATTAATTAATTAATGAAATTAACTTATGGAGGAATGAAGGGGATGGGTGACACTTGTACGGGAAAGGATTATTATGAATTAATTTATTAAAATTTAAATTAATGGGATTTTGGAAAAGCATGGGAATTCGAAACTCTATATAATGGAGGGAGGAAAATGATGATGGATCTCTTTTTTTATGCATAACGTTACGCTGCAGAAATTTGTACTTGACTGACTTAGCTTGTGGGAGTTGGGATACCCAGCTCGGTGAGGAGTGGTAGGTCGGCCTTGCGAGGCGAGCTAGGAGCTAGCTAATACTCTGATTAGTGTGTGTGTCCCCTTTGCGTCTCAGGGGGATAAGGGGGAAGAAGAGTACCCCTAGCATTGGTCGGGAGGTACTGGTGAAGTCTCATCGGTCAACAATCGGGAGTTGCGTGAAGCACGGAGGACATCAACTTAGAGTGGGTGATTGGGCAATGGTACACTTCCTTGTTTTTGCATGGTGGATTGTTAGTATGGGTTATGCTTTTAGTTTTGTATGTTTAATTGGGTAAAGAAAATGATTGTCTTAGCATTCTAGTTGATGACTGAAATTCCCCATAGCCTTTAGCTCGATGTTGACTTCCCATGGCCTTCGATCCCTGCATGTCTTGATCATCCTGTGGTTTATTGATTGCGATGATTGCGGCTTATTTTTTCTTTCATCCCTAGCTCATCAGTCCACGCCTGAGTGGTCGGCCAGGAGCTTGATCTACGGTCGTCACTTCGGTGTTAATAGACCTATGGATCTCAACGCTCTGTTTTTCTGTGCGTGGATGATGAGCGAAGGATGTTCTTGTCAGTCGTCTACCCCTATTGAATGTTCTTGGCTTATTGATGGTCTTGCGCCTTCTTGTGCTTAGTATCCCTGCATTCTTGGGTGATTATCTCTACACTCTATCTTTGTGATTTCTTGGTATAACCTTTGTGATTTATTGACAAACCTCGACACTTGTTGGATACCATCTTTGCAATTTTATTAATGAATCCCAATACTTGGATTGGTCCTTGACAACATTTTTGACTTTGTACTTGTTGTTGTTCTAACATAGTGACTTCTTTTTATTGTTGACTAAACCGCTAAATGCTTCTAGTTGAAATCGTTTCTACTATTGAACTAACCCTTGAGTTATTTACAGTAAATCATTGTACTATCTTCGATAAATTGTTTATATGCGTCCAGTTTGAATTCGGTTATACTATTGAAACAAATCGTTAGAGTTATCAATAGTAAAGTACTTGGCGATTTCCTAGCAAGGGTAGTGCTCGTGGGCGATTTTGTTTTCTGGCCATTTTACAACGAATTCATCCTTCTCTTACCCAGCTAGTCCATCTAAATGACAACGAGTTTATTCTTGGAATGACAGCGAAAATGCGCCTCTGTCTACAAAAATTATTGGAGTGCCTGCATTTTTAGACTTTAGTGACTGCGTTTTGTTGGGCATTGATCCAGTCTAGCTTAGCATTTTAATCCACTTTAGTATGTATTTTACACAGCAATCGGATTTTTGGACAGTGAGACAATTTAAAGGATAGCTGCAGATTCTTTAGACGACAATTTAAATTTTGTGCATTAGTACCTATTTCACTTTTATACTCTATGATTCCTCTGCGTTTTGATTGAAGGGGGGGGTCCACGATTTTGATTTCGTGTTAATTACAACAAATCTCTTGGTGTTAAATACCACGATACCCACGATTCTTTTATAACGATTTTCCTGTGTGTCAATCCATTGATTCCCTTGTTTTCCTGGTTGACTGCGATTTTATTTTTCCCCCTTCTTGCAAAAACGACGTTACACAACAATTTAAATTATTAACAGTGATTTATAACCGTTGTGATACCTAGATGTAACTGTTGCAATTCCAGTAATAGGATTTATAATATTGGGTGACAAGGAATTAATTGTTGAAGGCGTGACTGTAGATTTATAAGACAACAAAATTTAGGTTCATGTTCTCTATCTACCCTCTACCCCAGTTACAGTGATTAGCAACTTTGATAGCTTCCGTTTATTTTTAGATAGCATTACCATTTCAGGAATGACAACGATTGGATTTTATTACATTCTCAATTCTTTATTATGACAGCGGTAAGCAGTTATTTGATATTAGATGTCTTTAGCAATAGATATCAGTCTCAAATAATCAATGCTAGTGAGCGGTGTTATACACTTGATGTATATATCACACGAACATCAAATTTACTATATACATATATACACACACACCTGGAGTGGACACTTAATTTACCTTGAGCATGCTCTTGGCTATCACTAATTGATAATTGCAGCCTACGCATGCTGACCCTTTTTGATGATTCATTACTTAGTAGCTAACCTATCCTTCATCGTGTTATAATCAGTAGTGTACATTAAACTCTTAAGTTAGGAAAAATTTATTCCTTGAGTGAAGATTGGAAAGCCTTTCAATTATTGTCTAGTCTTGATTTAGGAGTAATGATAATTTCTTAAAAGTTTTACATTCTAGGGTTATGGCTTCCTTGTTTAGTGTTGAACCAGTAGGGTAAAAGTGTTGTTTAAGCGAATTGATAAAACCGCCTTTTAAATGGAAAGGTATATCATTTCTTGAAGATTGTCGTGTTTAATTTGTAGATCAGTCGGTTACTGCGTGCTTGAACAATTTTATGATGGTTAATGAAATCCACCTAGGATATTGTGCCATAAAAGGCACCCACCTAAGAAAATCCTCGTGAGAAGTTCAGAACCCTTAGGTTAGTGGCGAAAAATTAAGTTTGAGCGATGTCATCTACGTCTCGTCGACCCGTTGCTTGTGGGGGGGCATAGGTGTTGTCTTCTTGCCAGTTATATCGGCTCCTAGTGAATTGGATCTATCTCAAGTTCTTGGTCCAGATAGGTTGTGTTGCACCAGGGTTATCATCGCACATATCACCTAGGGACATCATGAGTCTGGGTGAGGGGATCATGGCACGCCCTATCGAATGGAGGCGAATAATAACTTGGTTGGAGTCTGTGCTTTCCATGTGGGTGTTGTTGGTCGTTGTAATTTGCTAATGGCACTTGGGTTGAATGCCTTCATGCATTGGTTTTGTGCGCCCTTGAGGTTCAATGTTTGTGGTCGTCGAGACCGTTGTGTCGGGAATGTGGATGTGGTCCCTTAGCCTGTAGGCGTCATCGTGTCGTGACGGGCGGGTAGTCGTTTCTATTTTGATCTACGCATGTTTCACCCCGTTACTTGTGGTGCTAGTGCATTGAGTCGTTGTTGTATGTTATTTGATCGACGTGCATGTATTCATCGTCAGCTTGTGTGGTTAAACTGTTGTCGTCGTCACCTTCCTGCCTAAAACAAAAAAAAAAATCGTTTGTAGTCGTAACGATGGGGTCATTACAAGTCGACCTATTGGTTCACTAAGTCATGCCCCTTCACAAGGTTAGGCCCTATCCTCATGTGTGTGTGTTCAGGCAGCTTTCCTAGCCAACCCATTGAACACTTCATTCCATCATCTAAATGACCCATCGATCTGTCTAATCGACTCGTCGTCTTGGGTGTGCGTGTCATTTAGGTGAGTCCATCTGACTCTCCTAAGTGCACCAACCATGCCTTAGCCGATTTTCCTCTGTTACTGGAATGCCCAAGTCATGCTCAACTCTTCATCAAATCATTTTTTGCTTGACTTGTGTAGCTAGGCACCTTGGGTGGAGTCGCCCCTTGCCATGTCGTGCACCCAAGGAAGCCCAACTCTTCCTTATATGAAGACTTTTGTTTCCTCATTCCCACCGAGTGTCCTACCTGCCCATTTTCCTTCGTTTTGATTAGTGGTGGAAGTTCCTACACCTAGGCTTGGCACCACAAGCCTTACAAAATCAAGTTAACATGTTAAATTTTGGTTTTTTATTTATGAAGATTAAAAGAATACTTGTTTTTTATTTATGTTAATTTCTGGTCTTTTATTTTGGCCAGAAATTTCCTAAAAGAATATTTGTTTTTTATGAAATTTTGTTTATCAAGAATTAAAATTTTATTTTCTTTTAATTTCATTATTTTCAATAGGTATACTTCTATCCACGCAAAATATAGGGATTTAATAAGTTAGGATGAGATTATATATATATATATATATATATATATATATATATATATATATATATATATATATATATATATATATATATATATATATATATATAATTCAGAATATTGAAGACTCAACAACAAGAGCATCTTATAGATACATTTAAGGGCACAACGTGTCACTCATAAGGAATTGAACCTGGGTTGGGAGGGTAACAATCATTCCTCGCAACCACCCAAGCTACATCCAATTGACTATGAAATAGAGATAATATACATAAGTGAATGGTGTAATAAATTTTTCCAGGTATATAGAAAAAATAAAAGATGTTACATGTGTACATTTCTTAATTCTATATATCATTTAAAGTTATTTTCTACCCAAATATAATCGTAATTTGTTATGAAAATGAAATAAAACAAAAAATAACTTTTAGCATACCCTTGAAGTGGGAGAAAGAGAATTTTAAAGTGAATTAGGGTGGTTATGTTGTTCAAATATCTAGGGATTTGTTTTGTGAGATGAAAATGAATACTTTAAAAAGTCTTCTAGTTGGGTAAATTTGAATTCATCTACTATGGAAGGATGTGATACAAGAGGTCTTGAGATGTTGGTAATGGATATTTCAAGAAGAATACAATGATGATATAAAAAAAAATCTTCTGAGGATTATTTGGGTAGGAGGAAATAGAGGGTCATTATGTAGCATGACATTTTCATGGGTCAATCGATTCAAATGAGCTCCATAGTCTAAAGTGCATGAGAGATTCATCGCTTCAACAATTTATAGTAGTAATGACTCATTCACTCCCAATGAAAAATTCTCAAGAATGGAGTTCCATCAAAAGTCCGTATGAAATTCACCCATGGAAGGATGAGGAAAAACCTTTTCACTTGACATGACTATTGAAGCATCAAACCCATCAACTATTATTTGTATGATTTCTCATGATGTGACATATATTATTATGAAATCTTAGGTACATTGACACTGAAACAATGCATATGATAGTACTTATTCTCATTCCTCATTTTCTCGTTGTTTTATATTATATATTGGGAAGGGTAGCAAAACCATCATTGTATGGTTTCTCATGATGTGACATATATTACTATGAAAGCTCGGGTTTCCACATACACCACTAAAAAACATTCACATTGAAACAATGCATTTGAGTGACAATTTTAGGAAAAATGTTGAAAATAGTAATACCATTAATTTTGGGTTTCACTAGTTCCTTTTAGTATGTCAATGGTATGGAGAACCTTGTGGATTTTGGAGGTAATTAATGGTGTTTTGTGCTATTGTGTGATTAATTGTGTTTCTTTTCATTTTTTGAGAAATTCAATGATTCCAATAAGTAAAAAATTATGGATATTTATTTGGTTTTATCTTATTTAGTTGTTATATATAACTAATTTTAAAATCAACACATTATTGTTGATATTTATTTAATTTTCAAATAT
>JZKD02S2329611.1:988257-1004534 GCA_000966675.3 Picea glauca
TATATATATATATATGGGTGCCTGAATGGATGTTTGAACTAGCTGGGGTGGGATCTAATGTTGTTAGAATCTATCTAGCTGGGAAGGAAGTTGATCAAATCTATTCTCTTTCTGTCTATATTGGCTAGTGGATCGTTGCGCAAAGCATCCCCCATCTCTTCTTCCCGGTGAAAGCTAAAGGATGATATTGATCAAATGTGAAGATATAATAATATAATACTAATTCAAATTCAATGATCTTTCTTTGATTGAATGGAAGCGAAAGAAATAGAAATACTTTGACCTTCCATCTTATTCCCATCACCTGATGTTGGATCGACCAAGCATGTGGAGCTTGTTCCAGACATGGAAGAGGCAAGTTGTTTGAAGAATAAAACCCTGAGAGAGGATTCCTCTGCTTATTCATTAGGGCGAGTAAGGTTGGCCTGGTGTCGATGTGAGCACGTCATTTGGAGTTCACAAAATTAGGTAAGTTTCACGGCTCTGACCCGAGGGTATCGAAGAATATTCCATTTCGATAATATCAGAACTAGTCACTCGAGGTTCCAAAAATTAGGTAATTGTCGCCACTTTGACCAAAGGGTATCGAGGAATATTCCCTCTCGATACCATCAAAACTTTTCCTTCGAAGTTCAAAAGGTTGATGAATTTTCACTACTCCGACCAGAAGGTATCGAAGAATATTCTCTTTCAATACCCGAACACTCGGAGTTGAAAATATTAGGCAATGTTTGGCACTCAGACTAGAAGGGTATCGTAGAATATTCTCGATCGATACCTTATCACTCAGAGTTGAAAATATTAGGCAATCTTCGCTGCTCCGACCAAAATGGTGTCAAAGAATATTCACAATCAATATCGTCGAAACTATTTCGAATGAGATCTTCTGAAAACTCCTTTCCGAAAACGGTTGAGAATGATCCCGACTGATCTAACAATTCTCATTCTTTCAGGATCCTGCAATTGGCTTCTCTTCATGCATGACTTCAAATTCCTTCTAAGACTTCCTTTCCCAAAGGCCTATTAGGAACGCCTTTCTCGAACCTCTAAGATTGAATATTGACCATTGATTTCCTCTGACTTCCCAAATGATCGAAAATGAACGTAGACCGTCAATTTACCTCATTTCTCAAACCCTCGAAATTAATCTCATATGTCAATCTAGTAACTTTGTCAAACTTCGAAAACATTAAAATTTTTAAATTTTTAAAGAACAATTATGGGTCATTGATCTCAAGATCGAACATAATCTTGGTCGTCGATTCTGTGAAAGCTTCCCTGTGCTACCACAACCATTAAAAAATATGAAATTTTCAATCTTCCAAGTCGAATTTGGCTCTGCAACTCCACAAATCGAATCCATTAAACCTCTCAAACAATATGAATCATCTAAACACGGATTTGCTCACGAATTTAGAGATTTCACTCTAATTTTTCCCCCATTTTCCCAAAATTTGTACCAGTTGAATCTCTAACAGCGAATATTCTTGATTCGCACCCATTCTAGCCCATACAATTCCATTGTTTCAACCAAAAGCTTTGATATCAATCTATAACATACCCATCCACCCATAGGCTAGGCATGCCACCTCAAAAACTTGCTTTTGAACTGATTTTGAATTCTGATAATAATTAATATGAAATCAAGTATGAAATAATCACATGCATTAATCAAGATCCATGATATAGCATAAAAGAAATAAAAAATGTGTCATGCACAACAAATAACCAGCAAGCATGCACACAAAAATACATCTCAGAGATAATTAAATACACAACATAAAATACATTGTACCGAAAACACAGAGAACACTTATCTTTCAAGTAAACATTCACCAACTAGATGCAGACCAAGGACATTCCCCCCAACCATAGATATTGTTGTTCATTTACTCTCAACAACAGCTCACCCCCGAGCTAGGGCTATGAATCCACAAGGACGGGTCTTAGGCAAATCTAAAACACACAAGAATTGGCTAACTAGCTCTTAGGTTTCCCAACCACACAACAAATCTGAATTTCTAGATCTCTTTCCCCCTCATCCTACACAACCCAAAGAAATTAACACCTTTATCTTCCATGCAGTCCCTCGAGCTGTCCCATTTCTCTTTAGGGCTCCAGTGCTACTGGTCAGGAAATCTCCCTGCTGGAAAATTCCATGGATTCTCAGTTGTGAATAGTTCTTTTTGAACTGCCATCAATCTCTTGCACTGAGGTATCCAATCCCTCTTTGAATGATCAGTAATCTATTACATCCATCTAGTAATGGCTCTCCTCCTCCATACATTCATTTCCATGCTCCCCTCAAGAGCGCACGAATTCAATAAGAGTGAAATGAAAAATTCTAGAAATGAAAAATGATTAACCAAGAGCAACCCCCAAACATTCCATAGGCAGGGTTTATATAATTACATGAAAACAAGAACCACATGGCCTTCCTCCCAAGAAGCTCATGTAACCCCTTTTCTTCATAAAATCAATTATGGGTAAAAAAAATATAATAAAAAGACTTAGCCCCTTAAGACCCCTCTCTCGTGGAATCATAGCCCCTTATCTCTTTTTTCCTTATCTGTCTTGCAACCAATGATGTATTTTTTTATTAATGTATATAGATGTATTATATTTTCTAGGCACTCTAGCCCCTTTTCAACTTTTCCACCTCACCAACCTAAGTCACAATAACATAATACATTATATTTCATAAGGGTTAAAATCGGGGTGTTACACCTAGGGTAATCCACTAGGAGAGCTCATGCAAGTTCAAGGCCCAGGAGCATCCCAAATGTGTATCCTATTAGGAGGAAGATGAGAAGGCTCGAGGCAGACATCTTGTAGAGTGAACTCAGAAAAATAAAGCCACCGGTTTTCAATGGTGAGCACAGGAAGGGAGAAGAGGTCGAGGCCTAGATGTTGCAAATGAAGAAATATTTCCAGCTGCATGATTATCCCTCCAGGGTAGAAATAAGAATTGCAACCTACCACTTGCAAGGAAAGGTAGCCATGTGGTGGGATCAGCTTAAGCAAGCAAAAAACCTTGATGAGAGGAAGGTCTCATGAAAGAAATTTAAAGGACATTTCCAAGAGAAATATTTATTTGAGCATTACTATGAGAGGAAGATGAAAGAGTTATTTGAACTCAAATTGGGAAGCATGACAATGGATGAGTATGAGAAGAGCTTCGTTGATTTGTTGAAGCATGTGGGATTCATAAAGGATGAGAATGTCAAAGTCCAAAATTTCCTAAGTGGGTTACCTTCCTTCTACAATGAAAAGATACAATATGATAACCCCATAAATTTGGAGGAGACCATAAGGATATAAAAGAATCTTTATGAGCAAAGCATAGGGAGGCCAGTCTTCCAAAAATCTTGGAATGACAAGATGAATGGAAAAAGAGATCAAAGGAAAAAAGGTTTTAAGCCACATTTTTTTAAGAACAACTCTAAGAAAATTAGTAAGAACAGTCAACCCAAAATGAGCAAAAGTCAATAAATTCATTTACGAAAATTCCAAGGTAGTAGCATGTACAACATTAGGGATGTGAGGGAAATCACTTATATAGGGACTACCCTCACAAAGGTGAAAGAATGAGAATTGTCCACAACATTCAAGAGGTTGAAACAGTTGAAGATATGGGAGGAAGAATGCCAAGGATTTATGCAGCCTTGGAAAACAAGCAAGCAGAGTATCAATCCCCCATGATTGAAATGGAAAGTAAGATTGATAACCATCCCATAGCAATTTTAATTGATTATGAATCTATCCATAGTTACATAAACTCTAACATTGTTGAAAGATTTCAGTTGCAAAGGAATAAGCATGAGAAATCTTCGTTAGTTCAATTATCCACCGAGGATAAGAGAAAGATCAATGAGTTGGTTAAATATTGTCCAGTAGACATGAATGGACTCAGAACAAAGGTAGACGTGAACATCATACCATTGGGTTCATATGACTTCCTAATTGGCATGGATTGGTTGGAAAAACAACATGTTGTCCTAGATTGTTACAACAAAAAAATAACGTGTCTTGATGAGGGAGGGCGGGAGAGAAAGATTCAAGGCATTCCAGGAGTTGTAGTTGTTAGAGAAATTTCAGCCATGTAGCTAAAAAATATTTTTAGGAAGGGATGTCAAATTTTTGTAGTCCGTATGGAAGAGGCAGCTCGAGATAAAATGGCAAGTATTGAAGACCATCCGATGTTGAAATATTTTGAAGATATTTTTGGGGAAATCCTTGGATTTCCACCAAAGAGAGAAATTGATTTCTTTGTTGATTTGGTGCCAAGATTTTCCATAGTGTCCAAGACACCTTACATAATGGGCACACTAGAATTGAAAGAGTTGGAAATGTAGCTTGAAGAGTTGTTAAATAATAGCTATATACACCCAATTGTATCACCTTGGGGAGCCCCTGTTTTTTTTTGAAGACGAAAGATGGAACCTTAAGGTTGTGTATTGATTTGAGACAACTAAATAAGGTCACAATATAGAACAAATATCATTTATCTATGATTGATGATATTTTTTATCAGCTAAAAGGTGCAAGAATATTTTCCAAGGTTGACTTGAGATTAGGTTATCATCAAGTGAGGATAAAGGAAGAGGATATCAACAAGACAACGTTCGATTAAGTATATATGGAAATTATGAATTTACGATAGTATCTTTTGGACTATCAAATTCCCTAATTATTTTCATGTTCTTGATGAATGAAGTGTTTAGGGAATACCTGGACAAGTTTTTTATTGTGTTCATGGATGATATACCCATGTGTTCAAGGACAAAATAAGAGCATGAGAAACATTTAAGAATGGTGATGTAAGTTTTGAGAGAATACAAGTTGTATGACAAACTAAGTAGGTGCATCTTTTATCAAAAGAAGATTCACTACTTGGGGTATATTATATCAGCAAATGGGATACCAATTGATCCCAAGAAGATAGAGGCCATTAGAGGGTGGCTAGCACCAAGAAATGTAACAAAGGTCAAATCATTTATGGGTCTTGTTGGTTACTATCGAAGATTCATATAAGTTTTTTCAAAGATTGTAAGCTCAATCATTTCTTTGCAAAAGAAGGGAGTGAAACTTGAATGCACTCCCAGATGTGAAGAAAGTTTTCAGTGGTTGAAATAAATTTTGACAAGTGTAGAAATATTAAAGATTGCAGATCCAGATAAAGATTTGGTGTTGTGCACTAATTCATGCAAGGAAGGGCTCAGTGGATTCATCACTCAAAAAGAGCATGTGGTATGTTGTGAGTCCTGAAAATTAAAGGAGCATGAAAGGAATTATGCTACATATGACTTGAAATTAGCAGTCATTATACATGCATTTAAAATGTGGAGTCATTAGCTTATGGGGAGAGGATTTGAGCTAAGAACATACCACTGTGGTCAGAAGCATTTGTTTGGACAACTAACATTAAATTCCAGACAAACTAGATGGCTGGATTTTTTGACCGAATATGAATTTGAAATTAAGCATATAAAAGGAAAGGAAAATTAGGTGGTTGATGCACTCAACAGAAGAGCTCATGAAATGCATATTTCAGCCATCGGCATGTTCAACACATATTTAAAAAACATAATTTTAGAGGCTGCAAATTTAGATCAACAATATTTAAAAATAAAATAAACATTTACAACAAAGCATTTTATAGTAGAAAAATAATTATTATGAGCTAAAAGAGGATGGAATACTCATGTATAGACGAAAAATATATGTGTCAAATACCAGTGAGCTAAAGAATACAATGTTGAGGGAAATGCACATTGTGTCATATGTTGGGCACCCAGGATATCATAAAACAATTGCAGTTGTAAGAAGCCAATACTTTTGGTCGTGAATGAAGAAAGAAGTGGCTAATTACATAGTCGGGTGTCATGCCAAAAGGTGAAAACAAAGCAAAGAGATCCAACAGTGATGCTATAGTCATTGTCCATTCCTAAGTGGAAATGGGAAGTGGTTACCATTGATTTTATTACAAAGTTGCCCAAAACAATGAAGCGGCATGATTTCATCATGGTGATGGTGGAAAAATTAAGAAAGGTTGCACATTTTATTCCTGTGAATACGACACAGAAGGTAGTAAACATTGTAGAGATTTACATGAAAGAAGTAGTCAAGCTACATGGGGTGCCTAAGGCAATTGTTTCAGATAGAGACCCAAAATTTACATCAAATTTTAGAAAGAGTTATTCAAAGGCTTTGGAACAAATTTAAATCTCAGTACAGCATATCACCCAGTGTCAGATGGGAAAAAAGAGAGGACTAATAAAATCATTGAAGATATGCTCAAAATGTATGTGATGGACCAGCCATCAAAGTGGGAAGATTACATCCACTTAGTGGAATTTTCCTATAATAATGTGTATCAATCCTCATTAAAAATGAACCCATTTGAAGCATTGTATGGCAGTAAGTGTAACACACCAATGAGCTAGGATAACCTAGCGGACAAAGTTGTCATTGGGACAAATTTGTTAAAGGAAATGAAGAGTAGATGACAACGATCAGGAAAAATTTAAAGGCTATCCAGGACAACCAAAAAGGTTATGTATACAATAACATATTTTTTATAGATTTTAAAGTGGTTGAACCTATTTTTCTAAAAGTGAAAGCAAAAAGAAGTTTGCTAAGATTGGTTTGTTGGCCAAAATTTGCAATAAGATATTGCAGGCCTTTTGAAATACTAGAGAAGATAGGGCCATTTACATGCATTCTATAATTTCCTACAACCATGAGAGTGCATAATGTATTTAACGTATCACTATTAAATAAATAAATGTCTGACCCTAGCCACATAATTGATTCGACTATGATCTAGGTGGAACACGAAGGGGATTTTCGGGCGGAAACAGTACGCATCCTAGACCAAAAATTCAAGGTGATCAGGAAAAAATTCATAGGGATGGTAAAGGTTTGATGGACATGTTGTAGTCCTGAAGATGCAACATGAGAGCATGAATAAAATATGTAGGAGGAATACCTGTAAATTTTTGCCAATTTTGCAGAAAATAGAAGCTAAAAATGCAAGACTCCATTTTGGGAAACTAGAGTTCTAGAACCATATCTCAAAATTCTTGGTCACCTAAGTTAATATCCCTGATTAAATCATGGTGCATCTCAATGGAATAAAGGAAATGAAGGGGGTGCATTCCTTAGGTCGGCAAGTTCAGAAGAATGAGAGATTTTGGTTAGGATTGTTGCTGGAGAAGTAAACAGGTTTCATAATTTTACATTTCTGAAAATTATTATGTAATTTGTGTATGTCTTTCATCATGGTGTTTTTCACCAAGCATTGTAGGGGGAGGGGGAATGTAACATCCCCACTATAATCCCTATTTTAATTAGTGCATAATGTAGATATGAATGTGGCTATGGCCAAGCAATGTAATATGGAGAATGTATTTTCTGAAGTCTAATAAACATAATGTGATGCCAACTATTGGGGGGTATGGACAGACATTGGGGTGAGTTTTGCATAAGAGAAGAAAGTGTCTAAGAGGGGTCCAAGGGGGAAATTAATTATGGGTATTTACTTCATCTCATTTCCCTGAATTTTATTATAATTGGGGATAACTTCTATTTTATGTTTGTGTATGAAATCTCAATCAATAAACTCATGTAAGAGGGTGGGTGTGAGAGTCACATCCCATAGTGATTGGAAGCATGGGGTTGAAGTACAATCAAAATTGGGCAGAGTGAGAAATCAACCATCTTGGAAAAATAGAGGAAACTTGTATGGGAGAAAACAGACAGTTTTACACATTGATTTTTACATGAACAATAAGTAGAGAGCAATGGAGCTAGAGCAACAAGGCTACATGAATTATGGAGCATACTGGAGCTAGAGAAAGAAGGTTGAGTGAATTATAGAGCATACTAGAGCATTTTAGGAGCTGGAGATTGAAGAGCCAAGTTTTCAAGCTTGAAGAGTGAACTCTTGTGGGAGTTGCATTGTAATAGGAAGTGTTTGTTATTGTTTATTGGCAGTTTTAGTAGCGGTGATTTCCCTTGAGTTCCCAATACAAAGATTCCTAGTTACCAGTGCCAGAGAGACCTCGATAAAATAATGGGATTCTAGATGGATTGAGAGAAGTGAAGGGGTACATTTCTTGGGTTGGCAAAGTCAAGAAGAAGAGAGCTGGTGAATTTGGGATAGTTGTAGGAGAATACCATTGGGTTGTGGGATATCTGAATTGTGAGGGGACAGTGAGAGACACCATTTTCTTGTGGATTCCTAACCCCAACTCAAGGGTGACTTCCTGTTGAGATTTGGAACAATGATTCTATAGTTGGGTGAAACATCCTTCCTAAACAGTTGGTTGCACAATTGTTTTATAAAGATAAGTGTTTATATGTTTTCCTGAGTTATTTTATGATTTTATTTGTTGTGAGTTTTACTCTATGCATGAGAATGAATTATATGTTGTTGTAGTGAATTTATTAGTTGTGTTTACGTTTTAACTAGTATGGATAATTCCATGAGCTTTGTTTTCATGTTGTTCATAATTATGTGTTTAAATATATCTGTTAATCTATTTTTAGCATTAACAATAACGGGATTCTGGTGCGATGCCCAAATCATCTCATGCACCGAGAAAAAGTTGTTGTGTGAAGTATAAATCCCAATGTGTGTGCAACTTGTCTTAGTGAGGATGCAACATTCATGTTATTTGGCATGATATAACTACATTTAAATAATGGTATCCACAATGGTTAAATCTATGTATCATTTGTAGTTGATAAGCTACAAGAATTTAGTTAACATAAAAAAAATTGAATTTATGTGTATTTTATGCATGTAATGTTCCTCAGTTAAGCTGGGGGGAGTTGCACCAAAGAAACATACTCTTATACCAATATGATCTGTAAACTACAATGGACATTCCATTGGAGCAGCTCATCACAATAGATCTTATAACATTCTAAAATCTTATATTTATCCGGTTTATTTCCTTAGACCCCAAATTTATTATCGCTAGCTTATGGCTTGAATTTAAAAAAAAAATGAAAGAACATGCACAAATACACACCATCTACACAAACGAACACAATATTTGACTTGGGAAACCCAATACAGGAGAAAACCCAGCTAGAAGGTGAGGCCTATGCTCTACTCTCTTTGCCTCAATTATAAAATGCACATACAAAGGAATGGGAACTCACTATGGAGTTACCTTTTGGCATTGTGGCCTGAATGATTGCTACAGAATCATCTCTTGGCCTATTATGCTCACAAAATACCACTCTCATATGTTTTTCTCAACTATGGAAAAAGATACAATGCAAAAGAATGGAACTCGATCTCCTCCTAGCTGCCTGATATTTAACATAGTCTGATAGACATCTAGGAGTAGGGTTTTGACTTCCTCAACCCTCTATTATGATAAGGTTTTGGACCTTATAGAATCTTCTTGAAAGTCCACATGTGTCTAGCCCCATGTGCTTGAGTAATGGGGGTTGATGTGGCATCCTCTCGTACCATGGTGGTCAACATGATAGGTCAACTTTAAATTTTGCATACAAGCTCCAATTGATGCATTTTTTGTGCCATTGGAAAAGTCTCTAAGTTTATATTAGTGTCAAGGGGTATTAGAAAAAGATTAAAGAGTTTTGACCTCAAAAAATGACATTTAATGCCTCAAAATGGCTTTGGAAGGTTTCAAACCCCAATTTTCCAAACTAGGACTTGGAACTAAAATGGCCCTGCAAGTTGATTCCTCCAAATATTTTCACCCATAAAGTACCAAGATATATGGAAAATTGTATGATAATCCTATATGAATTAGATAATCATTATTGATATTTTTCTGGAAGCAAAAAGGATACTACAAGGCCAACGAAGGGTGAAATGCTCCACTTGGAAGGGTTGTTAAGGTATGTTCTCCAACCTTCCCCCTTTAATCATTGAAGCTATTGTTCATGAATTTGGGTATGATGTCATGGGGATCTATCATTTTTATTGGACAACCTTTGAGTTCACCTTGACAGTACCGAAAAAGGCTTCTTCGTGCATTGATCCTCCCATCCAACCTTGAAGGGAACCTTCTAACCCTAGATGACGCTTGAAGGGAAATCCTTCGAGTGTCGTAAAAATCACCTCATATTAAACCCTATACTTCACTTGGATTTAACATAGTGACCCCATATCCCTCCAAAGGAACTAGTGTTTCATTTTCTTCAACCACTCAAAAAAAAACAAAAGAATGAATTTCCTTTTCCCTTTTTATTTCTTTACAAATTAGGGTTTATTATGTGTCATATTCAGTCTAGATTAATTTAAGATTCATAGATACATATATCATTAGATTAATGATATCTTGTTCCTATTTTGAATATCTTTGTTGTTAGCTTTGATCGGGGTTTGAATCTAATTGTTCTTTACATATTTTACCCACAAGATCAAACCCTAGGGAAAAAACAATGTATACTTGATTCAGATCTAATATAATTTTATTGTGTTGCCCTAATGATCAAGAATGGAATGGTTTTGTGGATCATTTATCTTTCTATACCATATGTAATCCATTGAATGAAAGGGTTCATAATCTATCATTACATCATTACACACTCCTTCTCCATAGTGTTTGAATGGATCCTTTTTCTACTCCATGCTAGGCAACAAATATACAATTCAAAGAGCACAATGTTGCCTCCCAAATTTGTTGTCTAGAACCTCTTCAATGATTGTTAAAAACTATATAGTATAGGGGTTTATCAATGAGGTTTTCTTAGCAGCATTTCATGGTTTACTTGCTCCACATTTCTCATAGTATAGGTTCTATAACTAATACATGTCAACGACCTTCCCAAGGCATCAATTGTTACATAATTTCATAACTATCATAAACAATGATTTCACCACCTAATCCTACATCAAACCTTTCTTTGGGACTGATGGAATATACTAGTCCAGCCATTCCTTACATGCAAAACCTATCTTCTTAAATCAAAATATCGTTATTTGGATATAGCATTTGTAGCTATGCGATAAGTGTGTGGAAATCATTGAGCGTTGTAAGTGTTAGAAAAACAGGATCGCAGAGCAATAAAAAAAAAACAAATGCAGAAATAAAACACGGAAGATACACAATACAATAGAGACCCGGATATATGTGGTTCACCCAATGTGGGCTACGCCCACCAAAGAAATTGTCAGGTCCTTCCTTTTTATTATACATCAAATGAAGGGATACAACCTGTTAGTCTCTAATTTTGTCTTGGTTTAGTGAGAAACTCTTATCTTAAACCCTTTTTACCTACACTTCATTTTCTCTTTCCAATTGATTTTTATCTTTGTTTTTAGTGTCTTATGGTTTGTATTTTAGTTTTTGAATAGTTTATTTAAGTTTGAAATTGAAAGACATGGTTTTAAATGAGGTATCACCTTATATGCCTGTTTGAACTTCATAAATTCAAATTTTGCTAAGTCATTAATAGTGTTATGGGAATAAGGATATTCCCGTAGTGCCAAAATAATCATGCCTTAATACGCACCTATCATCCAGATTTCGTTATGATGACACGAACCGTGGTTTGAGAGTTCGCATGTGTCCACAATGGCTTGGAATCATTTACTGATTCAAATCGTTTCATAATCCGATTGCTTTGTACCCGCACAGGACTCATTTTAAATCTCCCAATTCTCAATGATCATTATATTATACCTATCTAATTTTGTTGAATTTAGGCGCAGGTATTCGCTCAGAGGAACGTTATACACTAACAGATTGCAGGTGGAAAATTCAGAACCCGAGGGTGCTAGTTAAAGAATTGTGTTTTGATGACGCCAAAGAGGAGCAGACAAGTAGTCAGAATAGAACCCGAGGGTGTTGAACTTCTTGATGATTATCCTCAGATGGCTCAAAGGTTCAGAGATACCGGGTGGTTTGAATTCCTTACCACTTTTCAAGGTTACAATGAGTAGGTCTCCATGGAGTTTGCTCTGAACTTTGATGGTCACGAGGTGGAGATCGGTAAGATGTTGATGCTAGTGACAGAGTAGACAATTGCAAAATCTTGCAGGTTGGTGGTTGGAGGAGAAAGATGGTGGAAGAAAGAGCATGTGGTTACAGAGTTTGTAAACCAATTCCTACTTCCAGATAAGCAAAATCCGAATTGGAAAAGGGGAGTAACTCGCAGCTGGATTCGACCCGAATGGCACACTGCTCTTATCGTGATCCATAGGTATATCACCTGCGAAGGTAGATTTTCACTAATCTATATCTACCACATTAGGATATTAATGCATTTAAATGGTGATTACCCCTTAAATCTCCCTTATTTTCTACTCAAAAGCTTGACAAAGATGTCGAAGAGAGTGCAGTCACTTTCCACCAATGCTAAGAGCAGTTTGTTTCAACAAGTCCTCATTAAGACTTTAGTTATGTTTGCTTTGAGAGAATTATAGAAGCCCTAGAGCTGGCTCACGCAATCTTTAAACCCTAACACACAGTCCAATAAACAGAAGAAAGGCAAAGGGAGAAAGACTATTACACAGAGACAAAATATTTCAATTGATGAAACCCCTGTTAAAGAGGAGATGCCTGACATCAGGGTGACGAGGAATAGCAGAAGTAAAAGACCTAAGTTGGATCCAGAAATCGAAACGTTTTATGAAGAAGATGTTAAAGGGGAAAATGATTCAGATAAAGATTTTAATACTCAAATTACAATCAAGCATGAATCGCCATCAACCAGTAAAAGGGGTGTTGCAATCAAAGGGAAAAGGGTTAAGGGTGTGTCTATATCTCAAAAACCTAGAAGGAATTCTACTAAGGTTACCAACAAGTACAAACTGAAGTCAAAGGCCATGTTTAATCCATCAATCAAAGAAGAAAATGTCATAGTTATAGAAGATGACTCTGAAAATGTTGAAGCAAGTACCAGGAAAAGGGCAAAAAGAACTTCATTGCTTAAGAAACCAGTCAGCAAAGGTAAACAAATGTTTTCATCATCTAAAGGACCTGTAACGAGAGATTCAACCAAATTAGAAAAATCTAAAGAGATTGTTAAAGGTATCAGTGAAACCCCTGAGAATAAACATGATTACCTTGTAGACTCGGATCGCATATCAGATGTGCCTGAAGCTATAGATTCAGCAAGTTCTGATGAAGAACATAGCTCGGGATTAGTCTCTAAGTACCAAGTTAAAGAAAAAGAACTCAAAGTTGCCTTAAACTTGAATGAGCCTGCACCTTTTGAAGAATTCTCAGGATTCAGGGTTAAAATCAGAATTGTTAAAGAAAGGATCAAGGAATTTCAGAAAACAGTGAGACAATTAAAGAAAGAAAAGGCACAAATAGAACAATGGAATGCTCGCCAGCAAGAAAGGATTCAAGGTTTTAAAAAGAAGAAGAAAGAGGAAAGGGCATTTCTCAAAGAACTCAGGGAAATAAACTTCAGACTCTATTGGCACAATGTCGTGCTTACCACAAATCTCAAACGGGAAAAATGTTAAAGCTATTGCTGTGATTATATCCTAGAGGTTACATGGAGATTTGCTACAATCATGATTTTAATGTTTTCCAGGAAATATGGCAATGTCTACTTGTTTTTGGTCAGTGAGATGCTAAGACCTCGAACTGTTGACTAAATCAAACTAATTCATGTTTTGTAGAATCAAATGTAAATGCTGGCAAGATCATACAATATCAAGTTGTTGAGTTGTGATCTATTTTGGGATTGTAGAAGCTCTTTTTGAGTGAACTACCTTAGTAGATAGATACTATTCGAATCTAGTCATTAAAGATATACTAGATGATAGGATCTGGAAGTTTTATGGATAGTTTAAATAGACAGAGGAAAGACTATGTGGAGGTCGAAAAATTGGAGATACAAGGGACCTTTTTGTGAAACTCCTTGTAAAGGCATTTATGTTCAATTTGACACTTAATAGCAAAGGCATATGGATGGTTAGACCCTCTTTTCTACTCTTTTATTTCTTTCTTCATGATTGAATTCATTCTTTAGATTGCAATGGTTTTGATTCTTGACTGTTAATTTATACAGTGAAAAATTTACTGTGGAAATTATTTTTTCAAGTTTTGATATCAAGCTGATAGTCTTGTTTCTTTATGACATTATGAGACAAGAATTTATGTGAAGTTGACAAATTGAAGTCTTAATCTTCCTTTTTCTTAATTTGTTTAATCCATCTATGTGTCCACCTTTTATTCAGTCAATGGGATATGCTATGTTTTGATCTTGATTTTCATGTTATGTTGTAACCTTGAGCCAGTTTTCAACCATCTTACTCAAAAAACCAAATCATAAGAACCTTATAAACACTTTGCAATAAAATAATGATGCCCTATCTTTCCCTCTCACAGTCAAGTGCAACTTTAGGGACTAACATTTTTGGCGTCGTTGCTAGGGACGAAGAAATGAAGAGATCTTCCCTGGGGAAATGACAAATTTACATTCAGATCTTGGTGGTGAACAAGATTTTGGACATTATTTAAGACTGTGATTATTCACCTGGCGACTCCTCTGTGGTAATTATGGCTCCTAAAAGAGAAGGTAAAGGACCTAAAACTCCTCTAAATTCTTCATCATTTAATAAGAGACCAGTAACTAGTAAAAATCTAGATATTGAGCCTGTTGCAGCAGTTCCAGATCCTGAAAAGTTACTAAGAAAACCTAAAGTTCTTTTCGGTCAGTCTTCACTCTTAAAGGGAAAATTATCTTTAGAAAGTTCTCAAGGACAATCCTCTAAAATCATCAAAACCCAATTAGATGAAGATGTGAATCCTGAAAGTGAAATTAAACATGTTATTGAGTCTGATATAGTTTCATTCCCTTCAACTATTTCAGAATTAAATCTAGAACAGTGGAAGTTACTTACTGAACTCATTAAACAGAAGTATCAAGACATATTGCATGTGACTGAAACTTTGAGAGGTCACAACATAGATATTAAGAGTGAACCAGAGACACCTTCGTCATCTCTTGGATCTGTCTCATCTGAGGATTTTAGATCACATTATTTTTCTTTTGAGAATCCTTTGTTTCTCACCCCATTAGTTGATCATATTCCAGAAGAGAACTCCTTATCTGCTAAAGATCAAAACTCAGTGACAATACATATAGGTTGTAATACACAAGGGGTGTTTTCTCCTTCAGCATCACTAATCTTACTTACTCCCAGAGCTCCAAAAATAGCTAATATGGTTGCAGACAGAATGGACGAAATAGTTGCAGCAAGATATGCTCCTTTGGTTCTTCCACAAGTCATGTATGTCTTTCCCCCAAATGATTATATGAGATACTTTCCCAGATTCAATGGAGATGGATCAGTTACTGCTAAAGAGCATTTGAGTTCATTTTATAGTTTTGCAGATAATTTCAATATAGAGCATGTTGATGTGTGGATGAGACCATTTGTACAGAATCTAAATGGGGAAGCAAGAAAGTGGTTCAGGAGTTTGCCTCCTAATTTAATAGCTGATATCATAGCCTTAGATGATGCCTTTCTTAAACATTGGGCAGACAAGAAGGACTTTTTATACTACATCATTGAATTCAGTGCTTTAAGGGGGAAACAAGGTGAATCAATACCTAATTTTACCAAAAGGTTCAACAAGATGTATGGTAAAATTCCAAAGGAGATAAAACCTTCAGAGACATCAACTAAAATTACTTTTTCCAATGCATTCGATGCCGAATTTTCCTTGTTTCTTAGGGAAAGAAGAACCACTACCCTCAGCCTGATGCAAGATGTTGCTATCGAGGTAGAATCAAACATATTAGCAGTAGACAAATTGAAGTCTATAAGTGATAGAGACAGAAAAAAGCAAAAGGAAGAGTTGCCTTCATCTTCTAATTCAGCATCTGATTCTAAAATGGATGAGATGGCTAAGATGCTAAAAACTCTGACATCTGAAATGGCGAGGTTGAAGATAGAACAAAAACAGCCTAGTAGACCTGCACAGGAGGGTGGTTACAGAAATCCAAATCAGTTCAAGAGGCCAAACAATGTACCTCAAATCTTACCAAGAGAAAGAAAAAACCAAGATCACCAAAGGGTTTTGCCTCCTTTTCAGAATAATGCAGTATATGAGGAGGAGAATGAGGATGAAACAAAAGAAGACCATGTAGTTCTGTTAGCGACATTTCTTATAAAGGGAAAGAAAAATGCAAAGGAGCGGGTGAAAACCCACTTACCTAAGTTCGGGACGCAAATGTGCATGTGGTTAACCGGCAAGCAACTCTAGGCGGCGAGGATCTGTGCGCCCAGATCTATGGTTAGGATCCATTTCTGGAGCCCC
>JZKD02S2329611.1:1012802-1031811 GCA_000966675.3 Picea glauca
CCCAACAGCCGAGATCAAAGCACCCGGATCAACGGTGCACAGGCGATCCCACCCTTCTCAGTCGCTCTGCTTTTAATCAATGTGGGGCCTTCCCCCGCCATGTCACCTCCCGAGCCACCTCTCCCCTGCTGCCTATATTCCACTTCACCTCATAGCATGGCCCCTCCTCAGTCTATCGTCCTCCTACCTGCTGCCATGTGTCCCCCTCTCTCCCCGTCACCTGTCCATTCACCCTCACAGTCCCCTTTTTCCCTTTTCTCATTTTTGCCTGACACATCGTGCCAGGTGTTCTCTCCTTCTTCTCCCAACCCACCTCTCCTCATCCACTCAAGCCCTGTGCTCCATGTCTCCTCTGCCCATTCACCACTTCTCATTATACACCCCATCCTTCGCTCTGGCCTCTACCTCTATTCATCAGGTCATTCAGCCCATCCAAGTGGCAGGGCGAGGGGACCTCCACGTCCCAAAGGTGCAGAGTGGGTTGGATCGTTCCTAATCCCAAGGAAGTAGTTATTGCAGCAGTTGGTGGTGGTTATACATCGTCTCCGCCATAAAGGGAAAGTCTGGGGACGAATTAAAAGCACGTCGGTTCACCCATAGGACTGTCAGGAGTTCGATTGCGTCTGCCATAGGTGCACGATCATTCAGAGACTGCATGTGCATATTGTCAGTGGGCATGCAGACGCAATGTTTTTAATGCAACGTCTCGTTTTTTATGTCGTTATTGTTTCAAGTATATGTAGGTGTTTTCACCATTTTTGTAGGTATCGATGGTAGAGCAAAGCTCCCGACTGTAAAGTTTTAACAACCGTTCTAGTTTCCTGGCTATGCATCTATATATGAGATTTCTTGTTTTATGACAGATAGTCCTTCTCACTCCATCTAAGTTTTCATCTTATACTAAGAGAGTTTGTGATCGACTGATTCGCACGAATTATTGCAGTTTTGTTATGGTAAAGGATTTATTGTTGCATTATTGTATTCTCTGGTTTTCTGTGCTTGAATGTAAGAAGATCTTACGCTTAAGTGCTTTCTCCTACAGTCTGTTAGAAACCTATTGTTTATAACAGACCCTTGCACTCCTCTTATACAGGTCTTCCCCCTACTCACCCTTATTACAACTCATTGTTTGAAGTTTATCTAAGACCTCACTTTCCCATGCATGCTTGGTCTAGTTTCAGAGTTAGAACAACATTGTTTTGAGTTAAGTTCCATTCGATCACTTCTTTCATAAACAAATCGTGACATAAACTGATGGGCATCGGGCTCTGCTCCTACTGCAATCCAGGAGTGACTTTCGTCGCCAACAAGTTCATTTGAATGATTCTGAATCATCTCCTCTACATGTGACACAGTAGGATTATGAAGATGCTTTGATTGCAAACCAGTTTGAGGAAGGGGATGAAGATGATATCGTCCAACAGGAACCTAAAAGGAAAAAATACAATCTCAGATCTGGTTCGAATGCACCTAAAGTAAATACGCATGTTTCTACAAAGAATGCCAGTACTCCAATTAAGACAGGAATTATCGTTATGAAATATGTGGTTGTTACTCTTTCCCAATTACCTATGAAAAGTGTGGTATTAAATGTTATCGTGGCTGACATACCACCAAAATTTGGAATGATTCTTTCAAGATCTTGGGCTAAGAAAGTAGGTGGTACTCTATAGATGGACCTTAGCTATGCAACCATACCTGTTTTTGGTGGGGAACAATGGATATTATACAGAGAAGTTAGATTGGCTTATTTGGTAAGTGATCACAATAATCCCACTAATCATCCTATATATGTTGTAGAAGATGATCTTGGTTATTCTATTTTTCATATGAATGAAGAAATGGCAGAAGTATCAGTCAGGAAGACAACAATCACTGTTGGAGACAGTAAAGACAATTTTGTTTGGAAAATGTATTTTGACAGAGCATGTTCTAAAGAAGGTTTTGGAGCTAGTATTGTCTTCATTTCCCCTGCCAAGGAGGTTATCCCCATGTCATATAAATGTGAATTTGACACCACTAATAACATTAATGAGTATGAAGCTTTGTTGTTAGGTTTAAAAGTTGCTAGAGATATGGGAGTAGATAAGCTTTCTGTTTTTGGAGAATCAAAACTTATTATTCACCAAATCAAGAATATATATCAAACCAAACAGCAAAGGTTAAAAAAATACAGAAATGAGGTGTGGGATTATGTGGATAATTTCTTTTCAGCATTTAATATTACTTTTGTGCACAGAAATTTGAATCAACGGACCGACTCTTTGGCACTTGCAGCTAGCAACTTTAAAACTCCGATGTTTCCTAATCTGAAATTTGAAGTTGAAGTCAGAAACAGACCTTCAATACAGGATAATATAAAACATTGGCAGGTTTTTAAAGATGATGAGGAAATTCAAAGATTTTTGAAAACTATTGAAGAGTTTTCTAACATTTCAATTGATCAAGATGACGAAAATGGGGAAGCATAAATACATGCTATAGAAGTCCTTCAAGATACAATTGTTGGCCACAAAATCATTGAACTAAAGACAAACCATCTGCCCAAGGGTTTGGTTCCACTAGAAAGGTTGTTCGATCATAATGATGTTTCCAGGAAGGTTGTTATCCAAACAGAAGAAACAGATGTAGTAGATTGTGACATTAGTCCAGATGCAAACCCCAGGTTGGTCAAAATATCTAGGAAACTGTCACAAAAATAGAAAGAAGCATATGTCGAATTAATGAAATAATATTTAGATATTTTTGCCTGGTCTTATGAAGATCTAAAGGTGTTTGATACAGAGATTATTCAGCACAAAATTCCTCTGAAACCTGGATCAAAACCTGTTAAGCAAAAGTTCAGGCAATTTAATCCTTTACTGTTACCTATAATAGAAAAGGAGTTGAAAATGTTGCTGGAAGCAAAAATCATAGTGCCACTGAGATACTCAAAATGGGTAGCCAACCTTGTACCTTTCAGGAAAAAGAACGGAGAGATAAGGCTCTGTGTAGACTTTAGGAATCTAAACAGGTGCTCTCTGAAAGACAATTATCCATTACCAAAAATGGATTATATCTTACAAAGAGTTGTCATTGCAAAGAGAATCTCTATGCTTGATGGATATTTAGGGTACAATCAAATATCAGTAACAGAAGAGGACAAAAAGAAAACAGCTTTTACCACTCCTTGGGGCACCTTTATGTACGAAAAGATGCCTTTCGGATTGATGAACGCGGGAGCCACATTTCAAAGGGCTATGGACATCGCTTTCATTGGGGAGAAAGACAGGTTTGTGGTTATTTACCTTGATGACATCACTATATTTTCGACATCCGATGAAGAACATTTACAGCACTTGAAGCAGACCTTTGAGAAGTGTAGGAGGTACGACATATCACTTAATCCCAAAAAATCACATTTTTCCATGGAGGAAGAAAATCTTCTAGGACACATCGTTTCACCTGAAGGTATTAAAATAGATCCTGAAAGAGTAAAGGCTATCCAACAAATTGACATTCTGAGAAATAAAAAGTCTATTCAGTCCTTCATTGGTAAAATTAATTTTTTAAGGAGGTTTATACCTAACTTTGCAGAAATTGTCAAGTACATTGCTGACGTGTTGAAAAAGGATGCAGAAATTAAGTGGATACCAGAAGCAAGAGAATCCTTTGAAAGGATCAAACAAGCTATCATTCAGAAACCTGTTCTAATTATCCCAGATTACTCCAAAGAATTCATGATTTTTTCATTTGCATCAGAGAATACCATAGTTGTTGTTATTCTGTAGAGAAATGAGCAAGGATATGAGCAGCCCATCTCCTTCTTTAGTAAAACCCTCAGAGACTCTGAATTGAAGTATGATATAATAGAAAAGCAGGCCTATGCCTTGGTAAAGGATTTAAAATCCTTCAGAGTATATGTTCTTCAATCTAAAATTACAGCGTATGTCCCAAGCAGTGCAGTTAAATAAATATTGGTTCAGCCTGATTGTGAAGGAAAGCGAGGGAAATGGATAACAAAAATCCTGGAATACGATCTCACCATAAAGCCTACTCAACTGATAAAGGGACAAGGCCTCGCCAAATTAATGACAGAATTTAATTGCAAAGAAATTGGGTTGTACCATCTTTCATACATGATATAGGAGTCTTCTGTCCAGATTGAAGAAACAAATTCACAGGTAAACAGCAAGTATGTTTCTTCAACATGGTACAAAGATATCGTATTTTTTTTGCTGAACTTTCAAACTCCCCCAGAGTTGGATAAATCAAAATTCAGATCATTAAAGTTGACAACTATAAATTATTGTATTGTTGATCAAACCCTATTCTGGAAAGACCCTAACGGTTTTTTGTTGAGATGTGTGGATGAAAAAGAAGCTAAACAAATCTTTCATGATCTGCATCATGGTGTCTACACAGGCCATCATCATTAGAAGGCTACTGCCTTCAATATTCTTAGAGCAGGCTATTATTGGCCAGTTCTATTCTCAGATATTTTTGCTCAGGTCAGGGCATATGAACCTTGTCAGAAATTTGTTGGAAAGCAGAAACTTATATCTTTGCCTCTGAAACCAATCATCTCCCATGGACCATTTCAACAGTGGGGATTGGATTTCATCGGAGAGATTAATCGGTCATCCTCAAGACAACATAGATGGATTCTTACAGCCACGGATTATTTTATGAAGTGGATTGAAGCAATTCTAACACGGAATACAACAGACAAGGTAATCATGGAATTTCTAGAAGGATATATTTTTTCCAGGTTTGGTTGTCCTAAAAAACTGGTCACTGATAATGCACATGCTTTTAAATCAAATTCCATGATTGAATTCTGCAATAAGTATAGTATCAAATTGGTTTATTCTACTCCCTACTACCCCCAAGGGAATGGATTGGCAGAATCTTTCAATAAAACTCTGATAAGAATTATCAAAAAATTACTAACAGAAAATAAAAAATCATGGGATTCCAAGTTAAAGTTTTCCCTTTGGGTTGATCGCATAAGTAACAAGAAGTCTATTGGGACATCTCCTTTCTAGATGGTATATGGGACAGAAGAAATTCTTCCAACTCAATTGGGCCTACCAGTCTTAAAGTTTCTACAAGAAGAGCTAGAGGAACCCAATGATGTCCAAAGAAGAATTTTTCAGATGATTGATGTTCAGCAGGGCAGAGAACAGGTTAATCAAAAAGTTGTTGCTCACCGGAGAAAAATCAAGGCTACATTTGATAAGGGAACTAAGAAAGATGTTTTCAATGATGGGGATTTGGTGTTAAGATGGGATGCCAGGAGAGAGGATAAAGAAAAACATGGAAAGTTCAATAACCTATGGTATGGTCCTTTTAGGATAGCCAAGGTAATGAACAATAACACTTTTCTCCTGCATAATTTAGACAACACTGAAACTTTTGGGGACCCAGTGAATGGGAGGTTCTTGAAGCACTACTTTCTCTAAGGGCTCATTAGGTTTCAGTTAGTACAGTAGGTTTTCCTTTCAATAAAGACTCCATATACCCAATGGACTTGTTTTTTATAGTTATGTTGAAAATAAAAGACTGGCAAATGCAGGGAGATCAGTGAATCAGAGATAAAGGAAAAGGCATTGGTTTGCAGTTCTTGGAGTTTATTATCAAAACTCCATCCATAGAAGGAGCCAGTGTTTGTCTCTAATTTTGTCTTGGTTTAGTGAGAAACCCTTATCCTAAACCCTTCTTACCTACACTTCATTTTTTGTTTCCAGTTGATTTTGATCTTTGTTTTTAGTGTCTTATGGTTTGTATTTCAGTTTTTGAATGGTTTATTTAAGTTTGAAATTGAAAGACATGGTTTTAAACAAGATGTCACCTTATATGCATGTTTGAACTTCATAAATTCAAATTTTTCTAAGTCATTAATAGCGCTACGGGAATAAGGCTATTCCCATAGCGCCAAAATAATCATGCCTTGATACGCGCCTGTCATCCAGATTTTGTTATGATGACACGAATTGTGGTTTGAGAGTTCGCATGTGTTCACAACACCTTGGAATCATTTACTGATTCAAACCATTTCATAATCCGGTTGCTTTGTACCCGTGCAGGACTCATTTTAAATCGCCCAATTCTCAATGATCATTATATTATACCTGTCTAATTTTGTTGAATTTAGGTGCAGGTATTCGCTCAGAGGAACATTATACACTAACAGATTGCAGGTGGCAAATTCGAAACCTGGGGGTGCTAGTTATTGAATTATGTTTTGATGGTGCCAAAGAGGAGCAGACAGGTAGTCAGAATAGAACCCGAGGGTGTTGAACTTCTTGAAGCTTATCCTCAGATGGCTCAAAGGTTCAGATATGTCGGGTTGTTTGAATTCCTTACCACTATTCAAGGTTATGATGAGCAGGTCTCCATGGAGTTCGCTCTAAACTTTGATGGTTATGAGGTGGAGATCGGTAAGATGTTGATGTTAGTGACAGAGCAAACAATTGCAAAAGCTTGCAGGTTGGTGGTTGGAGGAGAAAGATGGTGGAAGAAAGAGCATGTGGTTACAGAGTTTGTAAACCAATTCCTGCTTCCAGATAAGCAAAATCTGAATTGGAAAAGGGGAGTACATCGCAGTTGGATTTGACCCGAATGGAACACTGCTCTTATCATGATCCACAGGTATATCACCTGCGAAGGTAGATTTTCACTAGTCTATATCTACCACATTACGATATTAATGCATTTAAATGGTGATTACCCCTTAAATCTCCCTTATTTTCTACTCAAAAGCTTGACAAAGATGTCAAAGAGAGTGCAGTCACTTTCCACTAATGATAAGAGCAGTCTGATTCATCAAGTCCTAATTAAGACTTTAGTTATGTCTGCTTTGAGAGAATTACAGAAGCCCTGGAGCTGGCTCACGCAATCTTTAAACCCTGACACATAGTCCAATAAACAGAAGAAAGGCAAAGGGAGAAAGAATGTTACACAGAGCCAAAATATTTCAATTGATGAAACTCCTATTAAAGAGGAGATGCCTGACATCATAGTGACGAGGAATAGCAAAAGTAAAAGACCTAAGTTGGATCCAGAAATTGAAACGTTTTCTGAAGAAGATGTTAAAGGGGAAAATGATTCAGATAAAGATTTTAATACCCAAACTACAGTCAAGCATGAATCACCATCAACCAGTAAAAGGGATGTTGCAGTCAAAGGGAAAAGGGTTAAAGGTGTGTCTATATCTCAAAAACCTAGAAGGAATTCTACTAGGGTTATCAACAAGTACAGACTGAAGTCAAAGGCCATGTTTAATCCATCAATCAAAGAAGAAAACATCATAGTTATAGAAGACGACTCTGAAAATGTTGAAGCGAGTACCAGGAAAAGGGAAAAAATAACTTCATTGCTTAAGAAACCAGTCAGCAAAGGTAAAAAAATGTTTTTATCATCTACAGGACTTGTAACGAGAGCTTCAACCAGATTAGAAAAAGCTAAAGAGATGGCTAAAGGTATCAGTGAAACCCCTAAGAATAAACATGATTACCTTGTAGACTCAGATCACATATCAGATGTGCCTGAAGCTATAGATTCAGCAAGTTCTGATGAAGAACATAGCTCTAGATTAGTCTCTAAGTGCCAAGTTAAAGAAAAAGAACCCAAAGTTGCCTTAAACCTGAATGAGCCTGCACCTTTTGAAGAATGCTCAGGATTCAGGGTTAAAATCAAAACTGATAAAGAAAGGATCAAGGAATTTCAGAAAATAGTGAGACGGTTAAAGAAAGAAAAGGCACAAATAGAACAATGGAATGCTCACCAGCAAGAAAGGATTCAAGGTTTTAAAAAGAATTTGAAAGAGCAAAGGGCATTGCTCAAAGAGCTCAGGTAAATAAACTTCAAACTCTATTGGCACAATGTCGTGCTTACCAAAAAGCTCAAACAGAAAAATGCTAAAGCTACTACTGTGATTATATCCTAAAGGTTACATGGAGATTTGCTACAATCATGATTTTAATGTTTTCCAGGAAATATGGCAATGTCTACTCGTTTTTTTTCAGTGAGATGCTAAGACCTCGAACTGTTGACTAAATCAAACTAATTCATGTTTTGTAGAATCAAATGTAAATGCTGGCAAGATCATACAATATCAAGTTGTTGAGTTGTGATCTATTTTGGGATTGTAGAAGCTCTTTTTGAGTGAACTACCTTAGTAGATAGATACTATTTGAATCTAGTCATTAAAGATATACTAGATGATAGGATCTAGAAGTTTTATGGATAGTTTAAATAGAGAGAGGAAAGACTATGTGGAGGTCGAAAAATTGGAGATCCAGGGGACCTTTTTGTGAAACTCCTTGTAAAGGCATTTATGTTCAATTTGACACTTAATAGCAAAGGCATATGGATGGTTAGACCCTCTTTTCCACTAGGTTATTTCTTTCTTCATGCTTGAATTCATTATTCAGATTACAATGCTTTTGATTCTTGACTGTTAATTTATACAGTGAAAATTTTACTGTGGAAATTATTTTTTCAAGTTTTGATATCAAGCTGATAGTCTTGTTTCTTTATGACATTATGAGACAAGAATTTATTTGAAGTTGACAAATTGAAGGCTTCATCTTCCTTTTTCTTAATTGGTTTAATCCATCTATGTGTCCACCTTTTATTCAGTCAATGGCATATGTTATGTTATGATCTTGATTTTCATGTTATGTGGTAACCTTGAGCCAGTTTTCAACCATCTTACTCAAAAAAACAAATCATAAAAACTTTATAAACAGTTTGCAATAAACTAATGATGCCCTAGCTTGCCCTCTCACAGTCAAGTGCAACTTCAGGGACTAACACAACCTACAACACACCTGTTGTAACTTCCTCTTCTTTCTCTCGCGGTCTCCTCTCTCATAATACAATATTCGCAATGATACACAACCGCAATACAATTCCCTCATAAAATAGGGTTTCCTTTTAGTGAAAAAAATCCTAACATAACTTATATTTTCATATCTGCGACCTTATAATGAACAATCTATATTTACATTGAAATTACAATATACATTTACAACGCAATTTTTCCTTTAGGGGCTTTTCCCTCGAACCCCCATTGGGGGCCCACTTGCCCCCGAACCCTGAAGGGGGGGCAAGCCCCCCCTGCAACCCCCCCGCATGGAGGGGTGTATAGTCTTCATGGGGTATAAACACAACTGAAAATAAATACCTATGAAATAGGAAGATAATCAGGCTCCACATCCAACAATCTCCCACTTGGAGATTGATCACAACAACTCCATTTGTATTGTATATATTGGATTGTGATCTTTCTTGGACCTGAAAAATTTCTCATCTTCACCTTCATGCTTGAAGACCAATTGAAACTGAGTAAGAACTCGGTTTCTCCCTGGTTACTCTCTTTTCAACATGTCTACAAGATTATAGCTAGTATGTCTCTTTTCCAACTTCAAATGTTCATCTTCCAAGATGGATTGTATGAAATGGTACATGAGTTGTATATGCTTAGTGTTTGAATGGAAGTTTGAGTTCTTTGCAAGATGAATGGAACTCTCAGTGCCATAGTACAACCTACTATTATCATGCTTCTTTCCCAATTCCTCCATAAATCTCTTTAACCAAATCATTTCTTTACTAACCTCTATAGCATCAACATACTCTGCTTATCTTTTTGAAAGTGCAACAACCTTTTATAGTTTTGAAATCGAACTTACTTTTGTTCCACCTACAGTAAAAACATACCATGTGGTGATCATCCTTCTATCTTTATCACCCGTCATATCTGAATTAACATATCCCTATAGAACAATGTCTGAACCTCCAAAACATAATGCATGAGTAGAATTACCTCTCAAATACATGAGAATCCACTTTACTGCCTCCCAATGTTTTTTACCTGGATTGTTCATATACCTGCTCACAACTCCCACTGCATGTACAATATCTGGTCTTGTGCAAACCATTGCATACATCAAGCTACCAATTGTTGATGAATAAGGGACCCTGGACATCTATTTTATCTCCTCCTATGTCTTGGGACACATTTCCTTGGTTAATTTGAAATGGTTGGCCAAAGGTGTACTAACTGGTTTTGCATTCTGCATTCCAAACCTCTCCAACACCTTTTCTATGTACTCATCCTAAGACAATGTCAATTTGCGATTTTTCTTGTCTCTTGTTATTCTCATACCAAGGATTTTCTTTGTAGCACCCAAATCCTTTATCGCAAATGAATTAGTTAATTTATTCTTGAGAACATTTATATCTTGCATATTAGACCCTGCAACAAGCATGTCATCTACATACAATAGCAAGATAATATAGCTTCCATTTTCTATCCTTTTAAACTAAACAAAGTGATCAGAATGACATCTACTATAACCTTGTTTTGTCATAAACCTGTCAAAATTCAAATACCATTGCCTTGGAGCTTTCTTTAGGCCATACAAACTCTTCTTCAACCTACTTTTATCTCATACCCTTTTTGGTTACTACATATAAATCTTTTCATTCAAATCCCAATGGAGAAAAATTGTTTTTGCATATAAATGTTCAAGATGAAAATATTCTACTACCACAAGACTTAAAATAGTCCTAATTGAAGTCATCTTAACAACAAGAGAAAATATTTCATCAAAATCTATACCTTTATTTTGTGCAAACCCTTAGTTTACAACAAGTCTAGCCTTGTACTGTATTTTTCTTCTATCTTCTTCCTTCAACATGTAAATCTATTTATTCTACAATTCTTTTTTTGCTGTAGGCAACTGAACCAAGTCCCAAGTCTAGTTATTTACCAAGGAATCCATTTTCTCTTTCATGCCTTGCTTCCATTTCTTTTTAGTGTCTACCTGCATTGCCTCTTTATAACATTATGGTTCACTAGAATTAGTCAACAATAAATAATGCAATGAAGGAGAGTATCGTTCAGAGGGTCTACTTAACCTGGTAGATATTCTAACAACACTTGCAGGAGTTTGAGGTACCTATTGCTCATTTTTTTGTACATTTTGATTTTCTGATACTTTTGGAAAAAAAATTCAGTGATCTCATCAAGCACTGTGTATTCTAGTTTTTCTTTTTCCCGTTTCATTCCCTACAACTAATCTTTGTACATGACCTTCTCATTGAATATGACATCTCTACACCTAATGATTTTGTGATTTTCATAATCTCATAATCAATAACCAAAATCATTAACACCATATCCAATAAAGGTACACTTATTGGATTTTTCCTCAAGCTTTGTTCTGTTTTCTTTATCAATATGGACAAATGTTTCACAACCAAAAGACTTCAAAAAGGAATAGTTTACCTTTTTACCTGTCCATGCCTCCTCTAGAATTATACAATCCAAAGAGATTGAAGTTCCTATGTTTATTAAGTAAACAACAATATCTACAACATCTACCCAGAACTGTAAGGGCAAACCAGCATGTAATCTCATACTCCTTGCGCACTCAATGATTGTCATGTTCATCCTTTCTGACACACCAGTTTCTTGTGTTGTTCCTGGAACTTTCTTCTCTCTATGAATCCCATGGTATGAACAGTAATCATCAAACTCCTTGTTGCAACATTCACCTCCATTGTCTGATCTAAGACACTTCAACCTTTTTCCTATCTCATTTTCAACCAAAGCTTTCCATTTCTTAAAAGTATCAAAAACATCATTTTTTTGTCGAATGCAATAAACCCAAGTTTTTCTAGTTGCATCATCAATAAAAGTAACATAATAACGAGAGTCACCAAGATATGATACTTGAGTTGGTCCCCATACATCTGTATTCACAAGCTCTAACCTTTCACTCTTCTTTTCTTTTTCGACCCTGAGAAATATGACTCTCTTATGTTTTCCATAAACACAATGCTCATAGAACTCCAAATAAATTTGTTTAAGATCTGGCAACAAATTTTTTTTGTGAAGTATCTGCATCCCCTTCTCACTCATGTGTCCAAGCCTATGATGTCACAGTGTTGTATCCACTCCTGTAGAAGCTAAAGAGGTAGAAGAGTTAGTATTACTAGTACATAAATACAATGTACTTACATTCTCTCCTTTTGTTATAATCAGTTATCCTTTAGTGACCTTCCATATAGTATCTGTAAATATGGATATACAACCTTCACTTTCCAACTTCCCTGTTGAAATTATATTTTTTCTTAGATCTGAAACATGTCTTACCTCTTTCAACAACCATTGGTTTCCATTCCTTTGCTTTATTTTTACCTTTCCCATTTCAACAATTTTGCATGGTGCATCATCACCCAAATGAACTTGTCCAAAATCACCTTGAACATAATCTAGAAAAAAATTCTTGTGGGGTGTGGCGTGAAATGAAGCCCATGAATCTACTACCCAAGACTCAGAAATGTTATCTACAGAAAGAATCAAAGCATCTTGTAGCACATCACTTGTTACATTTGCTTCCTAATTTTTCACCTGTTGTCCATCTCTTTGTTTCTTTGGAGCTCTGTAGACTTTCTTGAGATATCCTTTCTTCCCACAATTCTAGCACTCTATCTTTCCCAATCTGGATTTGCATCTGCCCTTCCTAGAATTCTCGTTGTTCTTTGATCCCTTTCCTCTATCCTTCTGTCTTTCCATGTTCTCCATGTTAAACGCATTACCTGATGTCTCACATGTGTTTTTCTGTCGCATTTCCTTGCTAAGGATAAAACCAACAACATCATCAAATTTTAAAGTGTTTGAACCAGAAACAGAGTTACTTATAGCCATGACCAAGCCATTCCAACTTTCTGGCAATGAGCACAATATTAGAAGAGCCATGACCTCATCATAAAAGTCCACTTTTACAGAACTTAGTTGATTAGTAAATGTATTAAATTCATTTAAATGATCTGCAACAGACCCACTTTATGACATCTTCATATTAAACAATCTCTTCATTAGAAAACCTTATTGGACGTCGAGGGTTTTTCATACAGTTTAGTGAATGTGCCCATCTGCTCTTTCGTTGTCTTTTCTTTCGAAATATTGAAAGCCACTGACCTTGTCAGGCTCAACCGTATTGTTCCTAGTTCATTTCTGTCAAGAACCTCCCATTTTTCGTCATTCATGGTCGTCAGCTTCTTTTCTATTCCACCCAATGGTAGGAATAGATCTTTTTGATACAAATACCCTTCCATCTACATCTTCCATAACTGGTAGTTTTGGTCGTTAAATTTCTCGACTCTAAGCTTTTCATATTCCACCATTGCTCCCACTCTAACCAGGAACCCTCTTTTCATGCGAGTTGTCTTTCGCTCTGATACCAATTTTTAGAAAAACGGGATCGTTGAACAATAAAATAAAATAAAAATGTGGAAATAAAACACAGAAGATACACAATACAATAGAGACATAGATATATGTGGTTCACCCAGTGTGGGCTACATCCACCAAAGAATTTGCCAGGTCCTTCCTTTTTATTTTTCAGCAAATGAAGGGATACAACCTACAGCACACCCGATGTAACTTCCTCTTCTTTCTCTCACAGCATCCTCTCTCATAATACAATATTCGCAATGATACACAGCTGCAATACAATTCCCTCAAAAAGAGGGTTGCCTTCTAGGGGGAAAAACCCTAACATAACTTCTATTATCATATTTGAAACCTTATAATGAACAGTCCATATTAACTATGAAATTACAATATAAATTTACAAGACAATTTTTTCTTCAGGGGCTCGCTTTCCCTCAGACCTCGCATGGGAGGAAATCCCCCCCTGCAATCCCCCCACGTGGAAGGGTGTACAGTATTCATGGGGTATAAACATAGCTGAAAACAAAGACCTGTGAAACAGAAAGATAATCAGGCTCCACAACCAACAGTAAGGTGTGGTGGAAGAATAAATCGAGCATCAAGGTTGTAGGAGAATGTGCATGTTTCTATGAACACATTTATGTTTCTAAGAACATGTGTGTGTTTATAAGAAAGCATGTACGTTTCTATGAACACGTGCATGTTTCTAAGAATGTGTGCATGTGTTCCTTCACACCCCATTGGCACTTTTTTGTCCATCAACTTTGTGCAAGTGCCCTTGTGCAATTTAATATGAATACATGATTACAACACATTTGTATTTGCAACTTAAGCATTAAGTTGGTTTTTGTGCTTTGCAATTTCATTGATTATTGGCTAAATGATGATGAATGGTACATTCCATTCAAACTATTTATAAATTTGTATCTTGAGCTTTATTTTCTAATGTACATTCCAAGTGTATCTTGAGCTTTATTTTCTAATTTACATTCCATTCAAACTATTTATAAATTTGTCTTCTCTCGTTTGTCTTGAGCCATCATTTAGAGTAGTCAACCTGAGTCAAACCAAGTCCTTGTTTTCACTCATCCAAATTACAACGATAATATCGAGTTTGACCCCATAGTTAAACCATCCTTAGATTAGAAACCATATCCTAGAAGTGCAGAGACAAGGTCAATGAGGTGATAGTGACCAACTTGCTTATTCATTACCCCAAGCTCTCCCTCACAAGACAAGACTTTCCATAGGCGAGAGTTTGAGCAATAACATTTAACAATGAAAAACTCTTTATTATTTAATATGTTGTTTTTTATAATAAGCATCATGAGGTAAAAAAAACAACACGTAATGTAATCTTTACTCTATATAGCATGTCATATTTCAATATCTATTCTTCAACTTGTGAAATTTTCTCTCTGGCAAAGCAAGGAAATTTTTCCTTATTCCTTTGAAATTCAAAATGTTGGCATGGTGTGGAATTTTTTCTAGGACTTGCGAATTTCACTTTTTGAATATAGCGCATTGTTAGAGGATATCATCATAAGTTGACTAACACTCAAAGTAGATTGACATTTTGACACATTCTCGGAAATAAAATGCAACTCATTAGAGTTATTCATAGATAATTTTTTTATTTTCTGACTTACGTATTTTGCAAAGAAACATGGCTCAATAGAGTTTTACATTGGTAATTTTTGTATTTTGACTTTATGAGAATAATTTGTCTTTCAAATATTTATAGCGGTATTATTTGTTGGAAATTCTAGTCCAAACAAGTGTTGCGTGGCAGAGTAGTCCTTGTCGGGTTGAATTGGGAATAAATGCACAGGGATGGGAAAACGTTGCGAAGGCGGATGGAAACTGCAGCAGAGATGTGGCAAGCAGAATGAAGCACAGGTGGTATCCATGCAGTAAATGACACGTGGCCTCTAGAGTCTCATTTATTTTTTGAAAGTATATAATCTATTTTGCTATGACAAAAAAAAGTTATATTCAAATTAAATAAATACAATTTCTTGACATTCAACATAGTGGAAGATAAAAATTTATGACGACATAAATATAAAAGGAGATAAAAAAAACTATTTAATTTGAAATATATCAAAAAAAAATTACATATTCCTGGAAATTTAAATGCATTTGTCATATAGACTGGGATTGGGGCTCCCGTGGACCATAAGCATAGTGGAAGATAAAAATTTATGAGGATATAAATATAAAAGGAGATAAAAAACAGTTTTATTTGAAATATATCAAAAAATAATATTGTTTGTTACATATTCCTGGAAATTTAAATGTGCTTGTCATATAGAGTGGGATTGGGGCTCCCGCGGACCATAAGAGAAATATCTAAAAGAAATAGGAGTGTAGAAACAAGAAGTGGACGACGGTAGAGTGTAATACCTGAAAAGAATAAAGATATCAGTCTTTGGCTAGACATTTCTATTTTAAAAAGTGGAATAACCTGGTTGATAAACAAAGAAGGATGTAATCCGTATAGACTTACAGTGATGGTATATATGACCCCTTTTACTATTTGCTTGATGATGCCTTTTTGTTGATGTCGTCTACGGCTACTTGAATCATGGTAACTGCACGTTGCCTTTCGTCAACGACCTGCTTCAATTCCCTTTCGAGCCATTCTTCAATGTAGCTTCTCATTGGGGCGACGTTCATCTCATTCTGGATTTTTATGTTGAAAAGTTCATTTTTTAATTCCTTGAAGTCTATAGAAAAATTATGCAGAGCCTGATCAATTTCCTCATTCTATACTGAACAGTCGACTAACCAGTTGTCGACGTCATCTTGACCATATTCAAGGATGCTGTAAAACTTTTCCAAAGACAACACCTTAAAAATATCAACTTGTTTATCGAAGGCTTGCTTAGTTAAGGGAAAGGAGTTGACGATTAAGTTGGGGTCTTGGAAGTCATTGGTCCTTCCAGCTAAGTCTATTCTGGTCAGCTTTGTGAATAATTTTTCTTTCTTTGATATGGCTTGTTCACATGACTGGACAGATGCAGATTCTTCACTTTTTCTTTCCAGCATGCATTTAATTGACTGATCTGGTTTTTGGATGGGAGATCTTGTTGTTTTCTTATCGTTTTTGTCATGTTGTTGACAATGGTGCCAAAAGGAATGTCCTTGTCTAAATAGGAATGTTCCTTGTCTTTTAAATCCACCTGCAAATGTTTAAGCAAATTATGTTCCCTCATTCCAAGGGAATTCATGGTTTGTGATGTTTCCCACACCTCAATAATCAGTTCCATTCTTTTCTTGATATTATTCTCCACATATCCTCTACACGATGCAAGAAGGTTGGAGGATCCTTTTAACTTGGTTGTAGGGGTGGCAGGCATGGCTATTGCGAAAGGATTGGCAAGCAGTGGCATAGGAATCAAAGCTTCTTCCAATTCCTTGACCCAGCCCTTCAGTCTGGCATTCTCGGCCTCAATGCCTCTAATGGAATCATCAAGAGCATCTCAGGTCGCTATGTGAAGTCGAAAGATTTGGGACAGCCGTATTTTCACAAGGTTAACCTCTGAACGAGATTTTCCTTTCTTATTTTTTACATATTTTTGTTCAATAATTAATTTTTTGGACTGGCTGTCAAAACCAGTGCTCTGGAACACGAAGGATTCATCTTCGTCAAAATTTTCGGTATCAGATATATCCATTGGACGACTATGTTGGATCGCGTCTCCGGGCTGATCAAGCTCAAGTTCCATGTTCTCACTCTCAATTTCCGGCTATTTCACCTGTTCCACAATTTTTTTTCTCTTCTTGTCAATTGGAAACTTCTGAGAACTATCAATTTTAGGGCTAGGAGGGTCGTTATCTCCTCCTCTATTTGAAGAACTCTAAGTTTCTATGTTGTTGTGGTGGGTCATTCGAGCGATGCTCCGGGATGTCGTACTTTTGGGAGTGTTATTTGTCGATTGAACACTCTTCTCACCAGGGCCTTTTCCCTGTTGCTTGTACAATTCAATGGTGCTTTGCAGTGTGTCTAGGTTGTTGGCATCAGAAACAAGAGCGTTGTCGTCAGTGTCTCTGTTTTTGGGCAAGTGTTATTTGAAAAAATAATTGTTGAAGCCAAGTGTCTGTAAATGTTGTAAAAAAGAATTATTGGGGTCGAACCCTCTTAGGATTTCAGCATATCTTAGGTTAAAGTTGCTAAAATGGGTTGTGAATTTGTCAATTTTGTTGACGTTCTTCAACACGAAGTCCCCGACTTTCCAAGGAAGAGGAATGAATTGTTTTTTTCTCTTCTCTTGGAATAGATGCAACTAGTAGTTGTATTGCCTTGCTACTTCTATAACAAACATTATGTCTGTAATGTGACATGGAAGGAGAGCATGTTTTTCCCTAGAGCCCAAAATCCTTATCATTGTGTAATTATCCATATGTTCAAGTGCCCCCTTCTTGTCCAAAAACCTAGTTGCCTGGTCAGATATGCGAGGAGCATCTTCTCCTAATAACAAAAATTTGAAAATGGACACAAAGCCATTAAAAACCTCATAAAAATAGTGGGAGGCCTTGTGCTTCCACAAGGTTTGGTACCAAAACGTTACTGGGTCGAATTCTCAGTTGACCTTCTTGGAGAGAAATAGTTTTGGAAATTGGCAGCAATGTGTTATCGCAAAAACTAAGTAGGATGACATATAAAATTTCTTCTCATTTTTTAATATTGACAATTGGGAACAAATTTCATGGGAAAATAGATTGCCCCAATAAAAAATGGCTTGTTCCTTGATTGTGAAATACAAAATATAAAGAGCCATCCGGGAAATAGTTGTTGTAAACTCCTGTCCCATTATTCTTGTAAACAGCCAGGCAATTTCCCGGAATGGATTTCTAAATGAACTAACCTGCAAGCTTGTGATATATTCAAGAAATACCATTGGGTCTTCCAAGAACTTGGGCAAAAGGTCCAACTCATTAGTATGCTTTCTTGGTAACTACTTGCAATCTTCTCCTTTTAATGTCAATGTTGGCTATAACAATCGTAACATATGGCAGAAGACCTGAGGTGACAAAGAAACAGAAGAGAGGTCCTGCGGTGGAATAATTATTTGGTCTAAAATAAATTTATCGGCACACCAAGAGACCAACTCCTTATAATCAAGAACTTCAGGGACACAGCCTGCACGAGCAATCCCAGAGGTCCAAATTACTTTGTTATGGATGACAAGGGATGAGTAATAAGAATATGCCTAGGACCACTGGAAGTTATAGTCCTCACGCCCGAAGATGTTCACTGTATCTCCACAGAACTGTTGTCAAGTTGATGCCATAGGTTTATGAGAACGTTTGTTTGTTCCAGACGATGGTTGAAATGAACAGTTGGAGGCGATAATATAACTCTCCGCAAATGTTGGTTCAATGCTTATGAATGGGAAATCTCCTCAAGCCTTTCACTCATTAATGACAATATCTATGGGTGTTGCATGATGAGTTGTTAGCAGTAAAGCTTACTTTTTGCATATTTAGAAGTGCGAAGGTGGCGGGTACGGCGAATTGGAGGTTCCGTGAACGTGCCAACCCGACAACGTGCGAACGACATTTCATGATTTTGAAATCAACACTCGAAATGCATAATATAACCCTCTGCAAATCTTGGTTTAATGCGTATTAATAGGAGATCTCCTCGAGCCTTTCACCCATCAATGACAATCTTTACAGTTCCTGCACGATGAGTTGTTAGGATTAAAGGTCACTAATTGCATATTTAGAAACAAGATATATATATATATATATATATATATATATATATAT
>JZKD02S2329611.1:1031861-1047817 GCA_000966675.3 Picea glauca
ATAGACAAGTGTGAAGGTCACAGAGACGAGGAAGAGCAAGGAAGGAATGGAAAGGTGTGAAAAGTGGTCGGATGGGATTCAAAATAGGGTTACGGGGGATACTCGGGAGAGGTGAGTGTGCAGCGGTCAAATTTTATGTATCGAAATTTTTGACTGCAAAACGTGTAAAACGGAAGAGAGAATGATGGGGCAGTTGAGCAGTCGGTTTGTATATTTGCGGAATTCTGGGAAACTGGCTAAGTATGGAATAGGGAAATGGTCGGTCGGACTCGTTTTCAGAATTGAGGATTGAAGATTTCGTGAATGGACCAACCCGACGATGTGCAAATTACATTCCATGATGTTTGAAATTAACACTCGGAAGGGATAATATAACCATCCGAAAATTTTGGTTTTGTGTGTATTAATGAGAGATCTCCTCAAATCCTGGTTTAGCATTAATGCTTGCTAATTGCATACTTAGAAATAAGATCTTATATATACTTGCTAATTGCAAAGGGTGTGGGCACAGGAAACAGTGATTAGGAATTGGATATTTCTTGAACCCGCCAACCCAATGATGCATGAAAGAAATTCGAAGAAATGGCGAAGTATGGAAAGTGGACGGACGGGCTTCAAAATGGGGTGACAATAGTTTCACAAGAGACGTGAGGACCTGACAGTCGAATTGTATGTCTCGGAAGTTTGCAGTGCAAAATGTGTACCATGGAAGAGGGCATGATAGGTAGACTGTAATACGGAAGATGGTGTGATGTGAGTTTGGTTGTAAATTTGTATATCGCGGAAGTCAGGGTATTGTTTGTAGGTCACAGAACAATAGAAGTGCAATCTAGAGCCCGCCTACTCAGGAATCCACGGTCGGAGAAGTGGCTGGGTATGGAATGGGGATGCGTTTGGTCGGGGTCACAATATAAAAGCATGAGTGAAAATGTGAACCCAAAAGCCCGCAACCCGCACAACTAGACATTTTCGGAAATACGTCTAAGTGACGAGAAAGATAAAGTACAGGGAAAAGAGAAACGAGAATTTGGTTAAGTATAGAAGATGAAAAAAAAGGGATAATGTATTCACATTTCATGATTTTGAAATCAACACTCGGAAGGCATAATATAACCCCCCACAAATCTTGGTTTAATGTGTATTAATAGGAGATCTCCTCGAGCCTTTCACCCATCAATGACAATCTATATGGTTCCTGCACGATGAGCTATTATAATTAAAGGTTGCTAATTGCATATTTAGAAACAAGATATATATATATATATATATAAACATTTTTTTATTATAGACAAGTGTGAAGGTCACGGAGACGGGGAAGAGCAAGGAAGGAATGGAAAGGTCTGAAAAGCGGTCGGACGAGATTCAAAATAGGGTTACAGGGGATACTCAGGAGAGGTGAGTGTCCAACAATCAAATTTTATGTATCGGAATTTTTACTACAAAATGTGTAAAACGGAAGAGAGCATGATGGGGCAGTTGAGCAGTCGGTTTGTATATTTGCGGAATTCTGTGAAAGTGGCTAAGTATGGAATAGGGAAACAGTCGGTCGGACTCGTTTTCGGAATTGATGATTGAATATTTCATGAATGAACCAACCCGACGACATGCAAATGAAATTCCATGATGTTTGAAATTAACACTCGGAAGGGATAATATAACCATCCATAAATTTTGGTTTAATGCGTATTAATGGGAGATCTCCTCAAATCTTGGTTTAGCATTAACGCTTGCTAATTGCATACTTAGAAATAAGATCTTATATATACTTGCTAATTGCAAATTGCAAAGGGCACGGGCACAAGAAACAACGATTAGGAATTGGATATTTCTTGAACCCTCCAAACCGACAATGCGCAAAAGAAATTCGAAGAAATGGCGAAGTATGGAAAGCGGACGGACGAGTTTCAAAATGGGGTGACAATAGTTTCATGGGAGACATGAGGACCCGATGGTCAAATTGTATGTCTCAGAAGTTTTCAGTGTAAAATGTGCACCACGAAAGAGGACATGATAGGTAGACTATAATACGGAAGATGGTATGATGCGAGTCCGGTTGTAAATCTATATATCGCAGAAGTCAAGGTATTGTTTGTAGGTCACGTAACAATAGAAGTGCAATCTAGAGCCCGCCTACCTGGGAATCCATGGTCGGAGAAGTGGTTGGGTATGGAATAGGGATGCGGTTGGTCTAAGTCACGATATAAAAGAATGAGTGCAAATGTGAACCCGCAAGACTGCCAACCTGCGCAACTAGAAATTTTTGAAAAAACGTCTAAGTGACGAGAAATATAAAGTACAGGGAAAAGAGAAACGGGAATTTGGTTAAGTATAGAAAATGGAAAAGAAGGGCTCATATATTTACATCTGTAATAGATATTCCATTTCCTGGAAAGATCTTTTTTGCATGTTTCTGGAGAAGTTATATACTTATTACATATACTTGGAAAGAAGTGTGAAGGTGGCAGGCACAGAAAATAAAGACTGGGAATTGGAAATTTTTTGAACCCGCCAACCCGACAATCCATGAAAGAGATTGCAAGAAATGGTCGTTGAAAGCAATCGGACGAGCTTCAAAATAGGCGGACAAGGGTTCCTAAGGAGACATGAGGGCCCAATGGTCAAATTGTATTGATCGGAACTTTTGAGTGCATAGTGTGTAACATGGAAGAGGGGTTGATGTAGGAGTCTAGAAATCAATTTATATATCGTGGAAGCGGGGGGGCTGTTTGCAGGTCAAGGAACAATGGAAGTACAGTCAGCGTGTCTAAGAATCCATAAGCAAAAAAAGTGGGGTAAGTATGGAACTAGAGGCACAAAAGAGATTCCAAAAAATGGCGAAATATGGAAAGCGATCGTAGGGGATTCAAAACAGGGTGACAATAGTTCCCCAGGAGACGTGCGGACTCGAAGGTCAAATTGCAGGTCTTGGAACTTTTGTATGCAAATTGTGTATCAAGGAAGAGGGTATGATGTGGGAGTGCAACAGTAAATTCATATATTGTGGAGGTCTGGGTGATGTTTGCAAGCCACGAAATAATGGAAGTGCAATCTAGAGCCCGCCTGCCCGGGAATTCACGATCTAAAAAGTGCCTAGGCATCGAATGGCTAGTGGTTTGTCAGAGTCGCGATATAGAAGCATGTGTGCAAATGTGAACCCCTGAGTCAGCCAACACATGCATTGAGACATTTTCGGAAAAATGACTAAGTAACAAGAAAGAGAGAGTAGAGGGGGAAAAGAAACGACAATTTGGTCAAGTATAGAAGAGGGAAAAGAAGGTCCAATATATTCAAATATGCAATAGATATTTAATTTCCTGGCAAGATCTTTTATGTATGTTGTTGGAGAATTTGTATACATATTACATATTCTTGGAAATAAATTTGAAAGTAGCGGGCACAGGAAACAACAACTAGAAATTGGAAATTTCCTGAACCCGCGAACTCGACGATCCGCGAAAGAGATGTCAAGAAATGGTCAAGTGTGGAAAGTGGTCGGACGGGCTTCAAAATAGGGTGACAGGTTCTCGAGAAGACGTAAGGCCCCAACTGTCAAATTGTATATATCAGAACATTCCAGTGAAAAATATGTAACACGGAAGAGGGGATGATGTGGGAATCAAGAAGTAAATATGCATATCGTAGCAGCCAGAGTGTTGTTTGCAGGTCATGGAACAATGGAAAGTGCAATTTAGACAAAGGGGAAGCACTCGGTCCAAACGCGTGAATCCACCAACCCGCGCAACAAGACATTTTTGGAAAAAACGACTAAGTAACCAGAAAGAGAAAGTACAGGGGATAAAAGAGTGGGAAAATAGAAAGGTGGAGGGAAATTTTCGTAAGAAGGAATTGGTTTCAAACAAGCCTTGTTGTTGCAAAACCATCATTTTCTAGTAATTGTCAGCAAATGCTTTGTTGAAGAGTAGATTTCATTGCAACTTGTGGGAGTAAGTGTGTTCTTGATACATTCTTCCATGATTGTAACATATTAACTTAAGTAATAAACTTCTTGCATTATGGGTTGTTAGCATTAAATCTTAATAATTGCATGTCTAGAAACAAGAATGACGATCTTGTTGCAACATTGTGATTTGGTATTGCTATGTTCTATCTGCATTACGAATAGAATTGAACATTGGCTTGAAATTGTTTGAAATTCATTTTTTGTTTCCATAAAATCCTGATGGATCGACACAGTGCATTGTCATATAATTGTTAGATGTTCCATTTTAGAACAAACTGCCTAAGAAAGTACAATATCGAAGAACTACGAGACTACCGAACCATGCCAATGAGAAGAGGTGTTAAATCCAGAAAAGAAGCAGCAACCAAGACTCCAAGGAAAAAAATTTAATAGTAAATCCATTAAAAAACAAAAATAATACTGAGCATTGTATATCTATCCTTAGAAATTGGATCGAGCTATGTGGGCTAAAACATTGAACAGATCTTCCATAAACACAGGCATAGGGTCTGCAATATGCAAGAGCCATCGAGATGCTCTTCAATATGCATACAAAACTAATTACCATGCTTTTAATTAGGAAATCCTTGCATTGTTCTCCTCAATGGATCAATGTCCGGTGCCTCAATCTCAATATTTTGCAGAAGACCTGAGCCGACAAAGAAATAGGAGAGTGGGTTTGCAGTGGAATAAATCCTTGGTTTGAAGAAGATGAACAACAACCCTATGGTAAAATTGATAGTTCTCACAAGCTTCCCGTGAGGAAGAAGACGAAAAACGTTGCAGGGTAAACATAATAGTCCTTAACTGAAACTTAGGACACACCAAGAAACGACCTTCTCACAGTCGAAAAATTCAAGGACACAGGTTGCACGTGCAATTCCAGAGGCCCAAATTAGTCCATTCCGGGCGGAAGGAGATGACTAGTAGGAATATGCCTTGCACCAGTGAGAGTTCTGGTCCTCATTACCTAAGATGTTAATTGTATATCTAGAGAACAAGACAGTGGTCCCGCAATTGAATAGTTTTTTGGCTTGAAATATATTTATGGGATCATTAACAGATCATTTCCTTACAGTGAAAGACTTCCACCCAGAACAGACTAATTTGGACCTATGGAATTCCTACTTTCGAGTTGCAAAATGGTTATTGCATTCAACTTCAGTTTCTTTTTTGAAACTCCTTCTTTTGGTGTTGTTAGGACCTCCATCGTCAAGCCAGGAAGTACCAGCCATTATGGTTGATTTCAATTTGGGTGCAGGAGTGGGAACAGTGTATGCATTGCCATCATCCATTGTCGTATCAATGTCCATCAGATCATCTTCTTCCAGCTCGAAATCCATCTCATCAACCTCTGCACTAGCCATCAATGCAAGCGGGCAGGTTGTCTGAGCAGGCAGGGTTGCCTTGGAATTCTTTGGCTTGAAATATATCTCTCGGTGCACCAATGAACCATCTCGTATTTTTCTCCTGGGCGAAGGGAGATGAGTAGTAAGAATATGCCCTGGAATACTGGAACCTCTGGCCATCATGCCCGAAGGTGTTTACTGTATCTGGACAGAACTGTTGTGGAACTGTTGCCATAAGTTAACGAGAATCTACATTTTCTCCAAACGATGATTGAAATGAAAATTGGGGAGGGATAATATAACCCTCCGCAAATCTTGGTTTAATGTGTATCAATGGAAGATCTCCTCGAGCCTTTCGTTGATCAATGACAATATCCAGGGTTCGTGCGTAATGAGTTGTTACCATTAAAGCTTACTAATTGTATATTTAAAAAAAAAGTGTGAAGGTGGCGGTGACGACAAAGAGCGATTAAGAATTAGATATTTCTTAAAGGCACCAACCGATCGATGCACGAAAGAGATTGCATCATGTTTGAAATGAATACTTGGAAAGGATAACACTCTTCTCTGCAAATCTCAGTTTAATTCGTATTAATGAAAAATCTTCTTCGGCCTTTCGAACATTAATGACAATCTTAACGGTTCCTACAAGATGAACTACTAACATTAAAGCTTAATAATTGAATATCTAGAAAGAAGCACGAAGATAGAGGGGATGGCAAAGAGCGACTAAGCATTGTACATTTCGTCCACCCGCCAACCCATGAAACAGATTCCAAGAAATGCCCAAGTATGGAAAGCAGTCGGGCGGGTTTCAAAAAAAGGATCACAAGGTATACCTAGGAGACGTGAGGGGCCAATGGTCAAATAGTATGTAACAATGACAAATTTCAGCCATCAATTTATATATCGTGAAATTTTGGGTGTTGTTTGTACGTAGGGGAAAAGTGGAAGCATAATGTTGAGCAAGCAATTTGTATATTGCGGAACTTTGGGTGTTGTATATAAAAGCAGGAGACATTCAAAAAAAGGACCAAGTAAACAGAAAGTGAAAGCAAACGAGATAAAGGGGAATTTGTTTGCTAATTTGTAGATCGTGAAAGTCTGGGTGTTTTTTGCTGGCGGTAGATCAATGAAAACGCAATGTTGAACCCGCATATTCGGGAACTCGACTATCCGGAAACCCACGATTCAAAAATTTTGTTCAATATGAAATAGAGAAGCAGTCGGTCGAGCTGGTGATAAAAAAGTAACAATGGAAATCTGAAGACGTGAATCCACCAACTCCCGTCGGGTGTTGTATATAAAAGCAAGAGACATTCAGAAAATGGACCAAGTAAACAGAAAGTGAAAGCAAACGAGATGAAGAGGAATTTGTTTTTTAATTTGTAGATCACAAAAGTCTGGGTGTTGTTTGCAAGTAGTGGAACAATGGAAATGCAATGTTGAACCCGCCTATCCAAGAATACGCGATTCAAAAAGTTTGTTCAATATGAAACGGTGAAGCGGTCGGCCAGGCTGGTGATATAAAAGTAACAATGGAAATCTAAAGATGTGAATCCGCCAACTCCCGCACCTAGACATTTTCCGAAAAATGAGTAAGTAACCAGAAAGGGAAAGCAGATGGAAAAAGAAAGCGGATGGCAATTTTCAGAAGCGAGAATTGGTGCAAAAAAGCCCCATTGATGGTCTTAGCAGTGACTATGAAGTGAATTAAACATGTTAAAAGGTTCTTCAATCAAGGAATAGATACAGCGAGCAATGTTTATAGTTTCTAGAATCTGTTTGTATAAGAGAAGTGTTGAAAAGTTACAAGAAAATCAATTTTGGAATGTTTAAGTAAATTTCTTGTACTGTTAGCTTTACTGCAAGTATAACAACTACGAATTTGAATTTTAATGTCCTCTCGTTGATATGATAGGTTCATTGGACTTCGCATAGTATATATTCTTTTATTTCAAATTATTCCAGGGAATTAATTTTGCTAAGTTCATCGATCAAGGAAAAGTGCTAAAAACAAGATAAAGGGTAATTTGTTTGCTAATTTGTAGATCACGGACGTCTGGGTGTTGTTTGTAGGTGGCGGAACAATGGAAACACAATGGTGAACCCACCTATCCGGTAACCTGCCTATTCGGGAACCCGCAATCCAAAAATTTTGTTCAATATGAAATGGGGAAGCGGTCGGTTGGGCTGGTGATATAAAAGTAAGTGGAAATCTGAAGACGTGAATCTACCAACTTCTACACCTAGACATTTTCCGAAAAAATGAGTAAGTAACTAGAAATGGAAAACAGAGGAAAAAAAGAAAGGGAATGGCAATTTTCGTAAGCGGGAATTGGTGTAAGAAAGCCCCATTGATAGTCTTAACAGTAACTATGAAGTGCATTAAACATGTGAACAGGTTCTTCAATCAAGGAATAGATACAAGGATCCATACTTGTAGTTTCCAGGATCTGTTTGTATAAGAGAAGCATTGAAAAGCTACAAGGAAATCAATTTTGGGATGTGTAAGTAAAGTTATTGTACTGTAAGCTTCACCGCAAGTATAACAACGACAAATTTGAATTTTAATGTCCTCTTGTTGATATGATAGTTCCATTGGACTTCACATAGTATGAATTCTTTTATTTCAAATTATTCCAGAAGATTAATTTTGCTAGGTTCATCGATCAAGGAAAAGTGCTAAAAACGAGATAAAGGGGAATTTGTTTGCTAATTCATAGATCACGGGAAGTCTGAGTGTTGTTTGCAGGTGGCGGAACAATGGAAACGCAATGTTGAACCTGTCTATCCGAGAACCCGCGATCCAAAAAGTTTGTTCAATATGAAACTGGGAAGTGATCAGTGGGGTTGGTGATATAAAAGTAAGTGGAAATCTGAAGACGTGAATCCGCCAACTTCCACACCTAGACATTTTCCGAAAAACAAGTAAGTAACCATAAATTAAAAGTATGGGGCAAAAAGAAAGGGGATGGCAATTTTTGGAAGCGGGAATTGGTGTAAGAAAGCCCCATTGATGGTTTTAACAGTAACTATGAAGTGCATTAAACATGTGAACAAGTTCTTCAATCAAGGAATAGATACAGCGAGACATGCTTATAGTTTTCAGGATCTGCTTGTATAAGAGAAGCCTCGAAAAGCTACAAGAAAATCAATTTTGGGATGTCTAAGTTATTGTACTGTCAGCTTCACCGCAAGTATAACAATGACGAATTTGAATTTTAATCTCCTCTCGTTGATATGATAGTTCTGGTGGACTTCGCACAATATATATTCTTTTATTTCAAATTATTCCAGGAAATTAATTTTGCTAAGTTCATCGTTCAAGGAAAAGTGCTAAAACGAGCCACATACTACATTTGTGTCACAAAGCTTATATTAAAGGGAAAAGCATGTACTCTATAGTCTTTAAGATCATATAAAAACTATGAAGATACTGAATGTATTATTAATTTTCCAGAATGAAGCATACAACCAAGAACCAAGTAAACGCCAAATGTGTTGAAAGTTGTGGCAGAAGGCAATGCATGAACACAGAAGGCCTGAAGCAAGATCCAACAAGGTTCCATAGAGAAGTATGCATAAACCTTTGCATAAAACAATTTGATATATAAAAAAAAAACACATCGTGGCATTGGTTTTCTCTTACATCTGGTATATGTTCCCACGAGAAAATAACCAGGGCCATGGTATATGAACACAAGTTTTCCAAACACAAGACAACACAAAACCAGTGGAGCTTCACCATTGTACGCTAGCTATAACCAAACCTCAAAATGGGGAACAAGAAAGTTGTCGATTACTATTTTACCATTAAGCAAGATCACTATGGACATTTTCTTCTGATAGTACTATGGTCTATCACTACCAGTTTTAACAATGCCAAATTTCCAATATTATTGGAAATTCCTGATGATTCTGCCTAGATGAGCAAGCTATTTAGACGGTTCAAACAATGGGCCCGAGTTATTTACAGTTGGATACTTTTTGGGGGGTTTTCTCTCATGCTTCCCATTTCTGGACTGAACAATCTTATGCGCATGCAATCTCTATAGGGAGATTTGAAAATCTCAAGCTCATGTTTCAATCCATGCTGAGTCCTTTTTTTTTCAATTAGGGCATCGAGAAAATGCAGATACCATACCATAAATGTATAGTTGAAGAGAAATTTTTAGTTTATTCGGGCACCCAAAAAAATGCAAAAATCATGCCATGGCTATATAGTTGGAAAACAATTGTCCAACTTGGGCACCCAAAAAATGTGCAGGCTCCTCCATCAAAGCCACAACCAGCCACCATTTTTTTTTATTTGCACACCGAAACAAATATGCAAAATTCTTACTGGGAGATGCAAAAAAACATCAAAATAACAACATCAATTGCATTTTTAATTGGATTATCCTTGTTGTTTCAAGTGCACAAGAAGAGACACAAAATCTCTAGAAAGAGAATTTTACAGCTATAGATGTAAGTTCTGAAGAACTCGAGTCCGACGAACATTCATCTGGGTGTTGAAGAAAAATTACACACACATGTGATATTTTTGTTTCCTGCCAAAGCTCAATATAATTTTATTTTATTTTTCAACCGATATGCAATATTGCATTGTCCTCATTTAAGGTAAATTTGTTTTTTTTTTCTAAAAGTCGCGCAACATGTAGACACTGTTTTCCTTTTTCTGTAGGTATGCTTCATATGAAAATTTTGCTAACCCAAGAAGCACATCTTGTAACAGAGGTTGTATAATTGTACAATGCACAGTTGTGTTTCCCACGGTTCGGATGGCAGCATTGAGGCAATGTCCATATATGTATGGAAATTTTTTACTGCATCGTAGACAATCAATCGTATCATCACTTATCAAAGCAAAAGCATGAGAGTTATATTTCGCACATACAGGCTCAAAGGGGGTCGAGTACGCATTCGCTGCAACCAAAACACCTTCAACCTAGAAACATGAGCATAGTAGTTAATTTTTTGAACAATATAATATACAACTGCACCCACCCAAAAAAAAAAAAAACTCAGAAATTTGGTGAAGGATATTTGTATGAGCAAAGTGAGGATGAATTTGTAGATGTATACTCACAACAGTTGTAGAGATAGGTAGTTTCTTGAGATCTTGTACTATGTCTGCTCGCAATTATGTTACAAATGTTTTTTGGGTTGTGTGAAAGATCATTTCTTTAACATCCATTTTCTTTGTTATATTTTTTAAGAGCATAAGTGGAAATTGCCCTTTATGCAATTGTTATTCCATTGACGAAAACAAATTTGAATAGGTATCAAACAATTGCAGCTGCAACATGGAACAGTGCAATATTTTTGTAACTGAACCGAGATACATGGACATGCGAAAGTAAAGGAGAAAATTGGATATGGGGAATGGTACCATTGCCTTGTCGTTGTCTGACTCTCCATCTTTTATATGGAGAATGTGTTGTGAGCCAAGTTTTCTCGCCAGTGTGACAGTTGCGCCAATGGTTCTGATTGGGTAAATGTCGTTGCTCTGTGCAAGTTGGATGATAGTTGCGTCTGGGACGAAACGATATTATGAACAAATAGCGAGAATTTTTTCCACAATACTTGTTTCTTTGAGCGAAATAATCCGATCACAATCACCACAGTCGTATACTATTTTGGGAAATATATTAAAATTTGTAATGGATATCCCATTACCTAGCAATATCTTTTCTGCATGTTTTTGGACAAGTTGTGTAGGAATAGCCAGTGTGACTGTCATTGGGGCTTCTTTGTTTGTCATGTCATCATGCATAATGGATCTAGTTTTGTTTGCCTTGTCCAAGTAGGTGCTATAGACAACCATTATGTACCCAATGAACACTTGTCCAATTCGGCAGTTGTTCAAGCCCTCTATTGATAGTATTTTGGGTGTTACAAGTTTAAACCTGGTGACAATTTTTGAACAGGAAAAGTAATGTGAATGGTAGTGTGCATTGTTTTTTTGTTTTCTTTTTTTCTTGGCATAAATGTACAAGTAGACACACAGCTTGGATGAACTATGGAGCTAGAGTTTTTGCAACCAGACCCCTTAGTCTGCGAAACCTGCATTATGTTCGACATCTCGCGTGTACTTGTTGATACTTCTTGTGAACTGCAAAGTATGTGTTGTGACATAGGCATATTAACCATGCCATAGATGAATAAATAGTTGAGGATATTTGTTTGGTAAACATACTAGGAACATAATGTATGCATCTTTACCTTTGGCCTTGTCGATCTGTTGATGTCTAGGATGACTGATTGCTCATGGCCATGTCACTAGTCCAACTTTTTTTTATGCAAGCATGTGAAGATGAACATCAAAAGGACTAAACAAGTATATGCATTGTATATTTTCCATAATTTATTTTAATGTCACATGCAAGGTCAAAGGAGATGAAATACAAAATAGGGTGTCAAGGGATACTCGGGAAACATGAGGACCCGAGGGTCAAATTGTATGCCTCAGATTTTTTGACTGAAAAAATGTGTAACAGTAAATAGGGCGTGATGGCGGGGCACGACAGCTAATTTATATATCGCGGAACCTCAGAAGCCAGAGGCGCACTCTTGAACCCTCCAGCCCGGCACCCGCAAGCGACAAAGTGGGTAAGTATGGAATAAGGTAGAAGCATGACCATAAATGTGAACCCGTGAGTCTGCCAACCCGCACACCAAATCATTTTTAGAAGACGACTAAGCAGAGCAATTAGAAAGAAAAAGGGATAATAGAAAATGGAAAAATTAGAAATGGGGAGGGCACAAAGGCCCATTGTTTCCAAATCATCATTTTATATTCCAATATTATATGCCCCCACCCATTTTGTATATTTAATTTACTAGCACAGTTGGTGTACCTTTTCAAAGATTGTACCATAGACCCCTCTGTTGTTGCATACAAGAATTCATCTTCTTGTCCAACCAATATGTTTCTTCCAAGGTAGCAACGTTGAATATACACTGGAGATGAAGGCAAGTTAGTATGAAGAAAGACATGTAAAAGAAAGAAATACAGTTCTATTTATTTCAATGTAGCATCAAAGAGAATATGATTCACATGAGAATAAGCAGAAAGATACGTAATATACACATACATTAAAAAAGGTGCAAAGCAGTAGAACAAGTAGAACAAATACAAAGACAATAAATGAAATACTAAACACTGGAATATGAAATAAGAATACAGGTATGCACCTCTGTAACTCCTCGTCTACATTCGCACCAAAGAGTCCATCGTCCTCTCTAGCCACTCTGTTTGTTTAAATGTAGCAATGCAGGAAAAATACAATGGACATGAAGGAAGTTAGTATGTAGGAAGACATCCAATGAAGATAAGTTATTATGTAGGAAGGTACGCAATATCTACATACAATAAACTAGGTGAACACATACGCATACAATAAATGAAATACAAAACAACGGAATATGAAATAACAGTACAAGCATGTACCTTTGTATCTCCTCTTCCACCGCTGCAGTCAAGACTCTGTCGTTTTCTCCAGCTATTATGTTTTTTTGAATGTGGGAACGCACAAAATACAATGAACATGAATGGAAGTTGGTATGCACCGGAGAACAAGTAATAGGTACATATAGTAAATTAGAATCAATGAATAGAATAAAAGATAGTCAAAAACATGAACATTTGTTTTTCTCCATCCATGGTTGTAAATATATAAAGTTTTTCCCTGCCCAAAATATATTACAAGCCACAAAATATTAAGAAATTGTATGGCCATAGCTAAATGATTTTGGTTATCTGTGGCAAAGTATAAAAGATAAGTTATTATGTTGGAAGGTACACAATATCTACATACAATAAACTAGGTGAACACATATACAGACAATAAATGAAATACAAAACAATGGAATATGAAATAACAATACAAGCATGTACCTTTGTATCTCATCTTCCACCATTGCAATCAAGACTCTGTTGTTTTATCCAGCTATTTTGTTTGTTTGAATGTGGGAATGCACAAAATACAATGAACATGAATGGAATCTGGTATGCACTGGAGAACAAGTAATATGTACATACAGTAAACGAAAATCAATGAATAGAATAAAAGATAGTCAGAAACATGAACCTTTTCTTTTCTCCATCCATGGTTGTAAATATATAAAGTTTTTCCCTGCCCAAAATATATTACAAGCCACAAAATATTAAGAAATTGCATGGCCATAGCTAAATGAGTTTGGTTTTTTGTGGCAAAGTATCCAGATATGCTTCCAAACATGGAAATATAATTTTGCAGTATCTTTGGTGTAAATATCATATCTCAAGTACAAGACAAATTGTATCATGGTAACACCAATTTGTGTAGAGGATAAAGAACATGTATTGTGATATGAACACATTCCACGATATATGGTTAATAAGTGTGGTTTGCACATGTTTTGTTTTAACAAAAAAACAGCAGATATTACAATTGCACATGTAGTTCAATTATTTCTTATGCCACTATTTTATATCATGTCAACACTGAAGTATCAGCAAAATTTTACAGCATAACAGGCGTGCACGAAACAGGCGCCAGATCTCGACTTCACCAAACACGAAAAATAACACAACTGTAGATCCACTCGTGGGTGCAGGGTCTAAACACCACAAAGCACCCCCCCCCAAAAAAAAAACAACTCCAACCGTCGGCGCAGGACCCCAACTTTGCAAAGCCAAAGTAAACAAAAGAAAACAACAAGCACCAAACCAGCGAGAAAGCACAAACAAGCCCAACTGCATCCTCAAGGCCCAAAACTCGTAAACTTGAGCCAAACAACAACAACCAGCAACCGACAAACCAGTGAACAAGCAACAACCACCAAACCAGTAAACAACATATGTATCTCCAATGATTACCAAACTACAGCCGAAGCACAAAAGGAACTGGACACATATGACAAGCATACCAATACAAATAAGCAAACATTCTTACCTACAAACTGCAAACACTGAACAACAAAGAATGAACAGAAAATGAAATTATGGCATGGAAACTTACTCTGAAACGATGAACGGCAGAAGCGCAGGTCGAATTGTGAACCAAAAAACAACAAGCAGAAACCGACGAACCAGCAAAGAAGGAGCACCTACTGAACCAGTAAACAATGTATGTAGCTTCAACGATGATGAAATTGCATTCCAAACCTAGAAGAAGTATGAATAGGCAAGGTGGACAACAATATTGTCCAAATTCACTGCAACATTATATGGAAAAATTCGAGGAAAAATGTACTCCAAGAAGCCTATTTAGGTAAACATTTAAGGTTGTTAGACTGTCTAAGGGCCTCGCGATATGCAAACATTTAAGCTGTCAGGCCTGTTTCAGGACCTCGCGCCATGTAAACATTTAAGTTGTCAGGCATGTTTCAGGACCTCGTGCCATCTAAACATTTAAGCTGTCAGGCATATTCAAGCACCTCAAAAAAAGTGTCAATGATCTAAACCTTCGGTATGCAAACATTTCAATACAAATACAAAGGACTAATAATAATAGGACAAATACATTAATAAAAAATATTAAAAAATGAACTAATAAAAACATGACTCACTATCTTCAAAACTTCGGATATCCAAACATTTCAAGAATAAAAGTAAAAAATCAGAAAGACCATATATGATCAAAAACTTTGTATATGCTAACATATAAAACATTGGGAATAGAGAAGCTGGAAATAAGACCTCCAATCTGTTATCTAATCAGATCATGACATATATGGTATTTTTTATTATATAAAAATCAATGTTTTTAGTTCCCTAGTTCCAACAATAGATATTATGCAAATATTTTTTGTCAAAGGACAAACTAATATGAAGTCAACAAATTATCGATCGCTATAGTCCCTCTATGCCTTCGGCAGGGACTGATAACTACATGTTGCACTTAATCTCACATCATTGTTGAAAATGTCCACAACCATGAAATCTTTTTCTTAAAAATTTGTGGTTCTCAAAACTAGTCATAAAGCAAACGACGACTTGGAAGTAAAAACCAGTTTGCATACACATGCAAAATGTGATGGTGGCTACTAATCAACCTTTTAATAGGGTCATAGGGAAAGAGTGTTTTACGGGACAATCTCCATTTTGCCTTACCATAGGAAGAAAATTCTACCATTGCTACCTATGTATTTGGTTTTGTTGTTGTTTGAAGATTATTTATAATTTGCTAGGTTATGGATATATTAAGATGTTTATATGAAATTAAATGTATTAAATCATTTTAGTTAATAGAATTTATGAGATTATATGAAGAATTATAAATTGTGTGCAGTTCTAGTTTTGATCATATATTTTATTTTCATTATTTACGCAAATAATTATACATAGATTTTTTGGTGTATGTTTTTTTCGTTGTTTCCAAGTTGGGTGATATCAATTTAGAAAAATGGATAAATTGTATGTTTTATGTATATAGATTGTCTTTTGAAGGTCATAGTAGCATAATTTTAGTTTTTCACTATGCTTTTGTCATCATTACTACATTATCTTCATTTGTACCAAACTAGATACCCTCTTGAAAATCCATAGCTTATGTTCCTTGCAACCCATTGTGCAATCGTTATATTTGTATTTGTCATCATAGGCCTTGCAAGGATGTTATTACATGTTATGAGATTGAAATTACATAATTGAGCAA